>VYYI01001531.1:0-19015 GCA_021029175.1 Bilobella aurantiaca
ATCTTGCAAAGATGAATAATGGAACAATTCTTGTCTGTGCTCCCTCAAACACAGCAGTGGATCAGCTGACTGCGAAGATTCATGTCACGGGTCTCAAAGTTGTTCGCCTCTGTGCTAAATCAAGAGAAAATCTAGAATCGTCCATTTCGTTTTTATCTCTTCATAATCAGATACGAAAAATTAGCAAAGATGAGGATGGTGAGCTTCAAAAGCTCCAACAACTTAAGGACGAAACTGGAGAATTATCCGTAGCCGATGAGAAACGCTTCATAAACTTGAAGCGTCGAGTTGAGAAACAGATATTGGAAGCGGCTGACGTTATTTCCTGCACCTGTGTTTCCGCAGGTGATCCACGGCTTTCGAAGCTCAAGTTTGGTTGTGTACTTATTGATGAAGCAATGCAGGCCACCGAGCCAGAATGCATGGTCCCGGTAGTCATGGGAGCCAAGCAGCTCATTCTTGTCGGCGACCACTGTCAACTTGGGCCAGTTGTCATGTGCAAGAAAGCAGCCGGAGCTGGATTGTCCCAGTCTCTTTTCGAGCGCCTGGTTGTTGTTGGCATTCGACCAATTCGTCTTGATGTCCAATACAGAATGCACCCTGACTTGTCTCGATTTCCTTCTGACTTCTTCTACGAAGGTTCATTACAAAATGGTGTAGGATCCCACGATCGCCAACTCGGCCTCGACTTTCCCTGGCCCAATCCTGATAGGCCAATGTTCTTTTACGTCACGCATGGATCTGAGGAAATCTCAGGCAGCGGGACTTCATATTTGAATAGAACCGAAGCCTCGAACGTTGAAAAAGTTACTACTAAGTTTTTGAAGGCGGGTATGCGCCCGGATCAAATTGGAATTATAACTCCCTATGAAGGACAAAGAGCTTATCTGGTTCAGTACATGCAGAATCAAGGACCACTGAATACGAAATTGTACTTGGAAGTTGAAGTAGCAAGTGTAGACGCCTTCCAAGGGAGAGAAAAGGACATTATTATTCTGTCATGCGTCAGGTCCAATGAAGCCCAAGGCATCGGTTTTTTGAGCGATCCGCGACGTCTCAATGTTGCTCTCACGCGAGCCAAATTTGGGCTTATCATTGTCGGAAATCCCAAGGTGCTGGCCAAAAACCAATTGTGGAACCATTTTATTCACTATTTCAAAGAACTTCACCTCCTCGTGGAAGGTCCACTTCAAAATTTGAAGGAATCAGCGATGACATTTCCGAAACCAAAGAAGATGGAGAATATGATAAATCCAGGGGCTCACTTTATGTCAAATCGGACTTTTGATGCACGGGAGTCGTTTCGGGCACCTCCACCTCCGCCCGGTGGAATGGGGCCAGGGCCAGGAGGATTTCCTCACCGTGATGGACCAATGGGACATGAACCAATGGCGGCTACAAATTACTTGGCTCGCTTTGGAGATCAATACACCGGATACAATGGAAGAATTGACCCACAGCCAGCTTTTCCACCAAATTGCCCGGTTCCACTTGGAATGTTTATGAATATTGCCCAAATTCCATCTCGATTTTTCAATCAACCGATGGGAGGTCAAGCTCCGAATGTCCAACAACAAATGACTGGACCAAGGAATCCGTCTCCTTTTTATCAAAGAAATCAAGGGATAAGGCAGGGCAACCCCTCACCCGGAAGGCCTTACCAACGGCAACAGCAACAACGTCTCGATGAAATGTTCCCACCACTCGCGACTGGTAGCAACAGTGCTATGGTTGGCGGATATGGAGAGCAACGTAATAGTCAATCCATGCTATCCCAACCTCATCAAGGCTACGGCATGTCACAAGGAGAAGGCCGAGGCGCGAGCCAGCAATATAATACACAACCGCAACGCATGACTCAACCGGTAAGTTTGGAAGAAGGAAGATTTTTCGCCTAAGCATTGATGCAAAGCCGCCATCCGCATTATAAATTTAGTTTATAAGAAAAAAAATTATACACATGAAAAAATATTTCGAACAGCATAATGTTACTGTTGCTGTTGTGTTACCATTATTTTCCTGCAAGTTATTTTTGTTGAGCTAGTTCGTATTCATGTAGCACGGTTGTAATTTTACTTCGTGCCTTTTAGTATGGACAATTCTCTCAGGCCCAAATGCTATCCCAAGATTTCACGGATGACTTGGACTTCCAGAGCCAAAACGATACATTCATGTCGCAAGATCAGCGATTCAACAGCCAGCATCGACAAGAGCGATCTAGTGGAGGAGGGGGAAGTGGAACATTTTCTCAAGGAATGCAATTTTCACAGGTATATTTTAAACTTGAGGAGACGCGATTGGAATTCGAAGTTTCTGCAACAATATTACTCTAATTAATTAATTTCTACTTCTATATAGCCATATTGAAAGTAATTTGAAGATGCTGGTGAACTCCACGCTCGATTCTCGACGGGTCAAAATTAATTCGGGAAGGAACTGGGCTGGAACAACGCCAACAGGGAAGTTGAGAGCAAGCAAGCGTTGGGAATTGATTGGTAAGAGCTAAAATGAATGTTTAGTCGCGAGAGGGTGTAATGAGGCAAAATCTCAACATTCTGGAAGTGAGATTACAGCAATATTCCATGAAATGATTTTATGTCTCTGACAGAGCGGCGAAGTTTCAACACCACATCCATATAACATCATTACAGAAAGAATTGTTATACGTTAGATCAGTTATTTAATTTGTTTAAAAGTCTTTAGTTCACTTTCACTAATTGACCGTAGGAAACGATCGGTTAATAAAAGCTAAGGAAGTAAAACCATAGTTATTAGTCGCAGGTGTTTAATAGTTCTTTATTCGCGTTCTATAGCTGGCTGTAATGTGCGAAATTTGAGTCTTTCAACTCTTTCTCTTGTATTCTCCTTCCATGGAGTTGGAGTTTCTTCTTATAACACCAACCTCTGCTACCCAACCGTCGAATCGCAATTGAAGTTTTTGCCAGTATTCCGTAAATTCAGCAGTTTGAATAGTTCGTTTTATACGCGGCTTAACTTCTCGACCGCATTCCTAAAAAACGAAATGGGTGATCTTAAAACTTTCCCATAAGAATTCTTATGTCTATTTCTTGTTCCTTACCACGTCAACAATAGCCTTGTGTGCCAGACCTTGAAATTTAATAACAGCGTTAACAAACCGCCTACTAGGTTTAATCTCACGACGAACATGTTCCTCGAGCAGTCGAATGATGTAACGGGGATCGTATAATTTCGTGGCGTTGATGAGAAATGAATTTAAAATGTGGTTGTTGGGCCTAAAATTTAGTCATTACAAATTAGATGGAATTTTTGAAGATGATAGTTTGTTATTAGAACGAAGAACGAACGTGATTCCTAGCGCGTCCATTTCTCGAAGAAGTGACGCACAGTCCGACCAAGTATAAGCACCAAGTGCTAGTATTCCCCATGTCATTATGTTGGGGGTCAAATTGTATATTGCAAGAAGTTCAAGCACATTTTTTGCCTTATCTACTTGTCTCCATTGAATGTACTTCATCATCATCATGTTAAAAAAATGAATGTCGGGGGTTTGCTTTTGAGATTTCAATAGCATTAGAACATCCTAAAATTAAAGAAAGAAGGTGCAATGTCGATACTGTTGTAAGGGAAGGTTCTTAAGTCTTTAAAATGGAAAAAAGTTAGGGCATCTGGACTCGTAAGCCGATGTGATGCTAGATTTGTTAACTTAATTATGATAAAAGCTTTCTAGTATTTTTTTGTATTACCGGAACTTCTTTTGTGGAAACGTTTTGCACTAATTCCGTCGCGATTGTTACGTCTAGCTTGACCCGATGAATGTCCATCTGAATCGTAAAGGCTCTTAATCCTCCTAATAATGCGAACCTTATATATAATGGGAGAATCAGTTTCCCATCAACCGCACAGCCAAATCAAAGTTACAAAGTCTAAATGAGGTATTTTTTTTATGCTAACCGATTTTCTGTGACGTTGAGTAAATCTTGGAGATTTGAATTCGATCTTTCAACTAAGGGAAATTGGTCTTTTGCATCTACTCTCACGCTGTCTTCCGCATCCCTTAAAAGCAAATCAATGACTGCTGCGTTCTCTTTCAGCGAACCAGGCACTGGGTCGATAACCTCTGGTGGACCACTCCTTGGACATCCCAACTCCCTGCCATCATTATTTGAGCTGCTTTCCCGTAGCTTTAGTGTAGGTCTTCTGGACTTTTCTTTCGGAAGCTGAATTGAGCATTCACGAATGGCTCGCAAAAGTAACTTATATGAGTAGCAGTCTGGCTTAACCTTCATTTTCAGCATCTTTTGCCAGGTAACCACCGCATGTCGATAACCATTCTCCCTATCGCTGATACATGCCTGCAGAAGAAAATTAAATGTCTCCGTCATAACATGGAGTCCAGTTTTGCTACTTTGAGAGGTTCGTTCTCTAATCTCGTCGACTACAGCAAATGCTTGCTGAAGCGATCCACAACGACCGTATGCTGTAAAGGATAAGATTTATACTTCAGTTCACAGAGCGGCTCAGGGCGAATGCATAACGTCAGTCTAGAATACCTTTTATGAGAGCATGGTAATGGGCTTGGTTAGGCTCATATCCCTTGTATTTCATATGTGACTTCGTTTTCTCAATTCGAAGTAGGTTCTTTTCGGAATCCCAAGGTGAGTTCGCACAAGCATTGAATAAACTTGTATACCAACCTTCCTTGATTCCTGCCCCTCTTTGCTTCATCTTATCGAATAGCAAGTATGCCATCTCCACATTTCCCGCCTTCGCACAAGCAGATATGAGGGCGCTGCAAATAAACGAGATATCTTTCTGATTCATTGGGAATCCCCCGTCTTGCAGTACCTCCATGAAAGTGTCAAGCGCGGATGTTAACTATACAAATAACAAGTATGCCAACTTTAGTAAAACAACAGAAGGTAAAAAGAATTAGAAACCTTGTTCTGCCGAAGAAGCTCAAAGACTGTTCTTCGAAGTCGGTCCATTGTCCAGGGATGTGCTGGTTTAAAGGCATGATCATCAGCCTCTTCAGGCGAATAGATTGAATCTACATCACTTGCCAGTTCTCGTATGTGTGCATTGACGGCCATTCCTACTTTGTCTTTCACCGCAAGACCAGAACTGCCGATGGACAGCGTCCCGAAGACATCTGGGTCGTCCTCCGGGGACGGAAGTTCATCACTTCCCAAGGATCTCCGTCTGAACGGTCGTCTGTCGCCGTCTTCTGTACCATGACCTTCGCTAATCAGACTTCTCGCTGGATATGATGCCTCTGTTACTAAAGACCTACAAGAAATGCGGCTGTAGGCCCTGTGGGCTCTGGACACATCGGAGATCAGGATTGGCACTTTGTCACGACGTAGGGTTCTCAAAGAATTGATCACCAGTTCCAAGAGACTTCGCCTGTATGAATACATTTCCGAACACAACTAAATTGGAAGTCGAGGATAGAAAAGCATACAATTTGTGCTCAGAAGGCAAACGATTAGTGCTAATTATTTAACAACATTAAATAATCGTTTTGTAAATTTAACTTGCTCCGTATAAGAGGAGTAACGATTAACTCTAATTAATTGGAAGCATTTTAAGAAAACGAAGATTAATTTGAATATAAAAACAAAACAAGAATAAATAAACACATGTTTTTAAAAGACTTACCCGCTACCATAAATTGATTTTAAAAGACGAGGGCGGGAATTCGGCTAATGTATGAAGAAAAAATTGTAATAAAAAAATCCATGACGGAAAAAGCGTAATAAAATGTCAATTGATTAAATTAGAGCAATTGCAAATGCAATGAATATTTTAACACAAGTTAATTAAAAAATAATACTCAACTACGATAAATTTAGATTCCAAATCCAAATTCCAAAGTACCACCTGCATTGAGTATTTTTAGATATTATTTAGAAATAACAACTTAAACAATGACGTCGAATTGCCAATTATAATTAAGAATAGTTAATAATAATAGATATCGGTTAATAATTATAATAACAATTACAATAATAAATAATAATTAGTTAGTTTTTTAAATAACAATATTAATTATGCTACTAAAACACAAAAAGAAATGCCATTTCGCATTTTAACTTCAATGTTTTCACTTTTTACCTTTTCAATGTAATTTGTCAAGTTGCGGTCCAGCGAGAAGAGTTGAGCAGATGTTGTTGAGGCTCTCCAGAAAGTGAATTAATTGACATTCATGATTAGTTGAGCCGCTTCCACGTCACCAAGGTTAATTGACAGTCACTTATCTATCAATTACTATACTCCACGAGGGAAGGTACTTATTTACTAATTTAATAAGCTACGATACTTATTTTAGAATAAGATTTCTTTGGTTAACTAATTTCTATGTTCCAGAGTTCTACTTAGGTAGACTAGAACTAGAGGTTTCCAGGATGGCATATCGGGTGACATTCTTACTTATGCTGGTGACAGCACGCATGTCTGCCGAGCAACAGTGCTACTCATTTGCGGGCGGGCATGTGTATCCACAAGAAACGTCAAAATCAAGTGGACACATAATACACTTATCCAAGACGATGAGTAAATGAAATGAATTACATTCTTACAGTCTCTAGATGCATGAATCGTCAATTACAGCTTTATTTGCACAATATATTTTGATTTTAGTTAGCAAACCTGCTCCAGATTTCGAGGCAACAGCAGTAATTAACGGCTCTTTTAAGCCACTCAAGCTTTCTGACTTCAAAGGGAAATATTTGGTTTTCTTTTTCTACCCGCTGGATTTGTGAGTTCATTATCAACATAAAAGAAATTGTTAAACGATGAATTTGTTTTTTTTTACATTGCAGTACTTTCGTATGTCCTACGGAAATTTTAGCCTTTAATGATCGATTGGATGAATTCAAAAAAATTAACACCGAGGTAATACTTGCGTAGATTTCGTCTTTGAGATGTTGTTTCTTGAATCTTGTGACTGATTTATAGGTCGTTGCCTGTTCGGTGGATTCCCACTTCACGCATTTAGCTTGGATCAACACGCCAAGAAAGGAAGGCGGTTTGGGACATTTAAACATTCCATTACTCTCTGATCTAACTCACAATATTGCCAAAGATTACGGTGTATATTTGGAAGATTTAGGACATGCACTGAGGTATAGGCTTTCAATTTCTGTCTGAAGGCAATCAAAAAAATATATTATGAATTTGATCATTAATGCTTTCATTAACTAAATATAAATAGAGGACTGTTTATTATTGATGACAAAGGAGTACTTCGGCAAATCACAATGAACGACTTACCTGTTGGACGAAGTGTTGATGAAACCCTCCGCCTTGTCCAAGCATTTCAGTACACGGATCAACATGGCGAAGGTAAATATTTACACATGCATTTGTTTCATGAATAAATATCTCCAGCTGCCTATTTTGCTCTCGGTACAGTTTGCCCAGCTGGTTGGAAACCCGGTGCCGAAACAATTATTCCTGATCCAGAAGCAAAAATGCAATATTTTTCTAAGGTTAAACCGGAGCTTTGAACTTGTTCAGCACCGCAGTTCAGCTGTGGCAAAAAAATTACCTATTGTAACAAAACATTAAAACTACTTACATACAAAATTTGTTCAAAAGCAATAAATGTAAGTAATTTATTAAACCATATAATTCTCAAATTGTAACTACAATGTTTGTTCAAACCATCTTACGTGTTCGAAAATGAATGAACTCTTATTCAGCAAACCTATGGGGTATTTTAATTAATTTTTATTCGAAGCTTTTAAATCGTCTCACTTGAGTTTATAGACTCATATACCTACTGTAGAAGCTTCTGTATTGATTTATTTATTTCGTGTCTGATTTAGCTGAATTTTTTTAACTGGTCAGTCACACAATTGGCGAGCGAGCTATATTTCTGAAATGTTATTGAACTCTTTCAGTACTTTTTTTCTGTAATTAGTGTTCGTTTTTTTTTAATTCTCTTGGAAATCCTGTAAATTTATTTTTAAATTAGCATAGTTAGGTGCTTCTTTCCTCATTTTTTTTTCGAACGCAGTGTAGTGTAAAGTGTAAATCCCAACATTGTGCGCTGGATTCCTAGGTAAATCTTTCAAAGTTAACGAATTGACTTGAAAAGTGAACTGGTTTTCGTTTTGGGGAGTAGAAATTGCTGAAATTTGAAAATTATTGCGAGCTCGCCTCTACAATTTAGCATGACGTCCAATTATGCCACAGTGATCAGCAGTACTTACGAAGCTGATGCTTAGGGAGGAACCAACCCTGAGCAAAACTATATTTCACAATTTTAGCACCTTCTCATCACATTCCCAACAACTCCTTCGGCAGTAGTGGGTCCTCCACAGGCACCAGTATCAAAGCAGCATCGAGCATTTTTTGTAAACAATTGGAGAATACTGCATGTTCGTGTTTAATTGGCCCACAGAACACTGCCTGAATTACAGTAATTCGTAATTTCCCTTGGACAATCCCCATATAGTTCCGCCTAACGTCTCCTCCCAGTCAATCACAAATCAATCTTGCAGCATTATTGAAATTACAGAAGTTAAGGCCCTTACAAACGGAACGAAGTTTTTTATTCCATTCGGATTCCATATTTCAGGTAAGCATTACTCGGATTACTTTAATTTAAATTCTACTACGGACTCCATCGCTTTTTTAACGAAAGCGAAACGATTTTAATATAATTTTTGCTTACAATTGTTTTAATCTGGCAGATAATTACACTAATTACAAGATAGATATTTATTTTTAAATCACTTTCCTAGATGAGAAAATTGATTTAAAAATCTTCAAAGTGCTTGTTACAAATTGAAATCAAAAACTTGGATCTAGTAGATCACTTTTAGTGAGGGATCCGTAGCGTCATTTGGATTTTTGATTGAAATTATCTCATTGCAAAACCAATTTGTGGCAACTAGGTCAGTGTATTAGCATTGAAGTTTCCATGATGGTAATGCAAGGTCAATGGAGGTCAAACTCTCAAGCACATGAGAATGGGTAATTCTAATAATAATGCATGTGTAACGCCTCATTAAGTCTCTACTCTTTGCACTTGTCAGACCATGAACCCTTTTCGTTTTAATGGGAATGAACTTTGGGAACAGAAATTTACATATTGTCAGATCAATCTCTCAAATAATCTGCACTTTAATAGGACCCCTTTGATTTTGTGCCTCAAAATTTCTAAATCCTTTTTAAGTGCCGGGAGGTATCGAGGTGACAGAATGAGGAAACTGGGTCCATAAATTCTTGAAGAGTAGCTAATTAAATGGCATTAAACGGCTCTGATTTGATTGATTTGGTAATACAATATTGAGTCCAATTTTCCTGGCTCACTCATGCTCAAGCCCTCGATTTTTTGAAAACGTTTGTTTAACAGAGGCTCTTCGTTTACATTACAAAATGAAGGTTCACAAATATAATTCACAATTTAATTAGTAGTACTCTACAAATACGATTTTGCTAATCACAAGTTTTATATTATTTGTTTATCATTTATATTCTAAGTAGTTGTAATCACAATAGCAAAAATAAGAGCATTGGTAAAGCATTAAACCAATTTAAAAGTCCATATAATTAGGGAAGCCGTAATGTCAAATTAAGAAGTTAGAGATTTAAAGTTAAGATCTTTTCATTTACTGCGATTTATCATCATCACTCTAATAATTATTTTAATGTGCGTGAGAGCTGTGCAATCACTTTTGTTAGATTTTCACTGTTCGACGTGAAAGTTCGCCAAACAACTTCAATTCCGATTTCCACTTGTTATAATAAATAGGAAAGATAGGAACGCAATGCCCAATTTTGTGTTTGAAATTACGAGCACTTATAGAAGAAGTAATACTCAATTTTATTTTTTCAACGATTGCGTGGGAGCGTCTGTGATCGTCTTTAAATTATTATGATACAGGAAGGGAAAGGAAGGAAGCTTAGAGTCAGATTATTAATTATGATGCATAGCATAGTTAACTTTTAATTCCACAACAGTCCCAAAATAATCTCGACATCATGCTATGCTGCTACTACAAACATTGTCGACTGCAGGAGGGAATTACGACTTTTCAGCCATTTTCTAATTGGCAGCACTTACCCACTTAAAATGTTATCATTTCATGGAAAGATCACAATTTATGGCTACTCAGGATATTAACCTCGTTCAGGCGCTTTCTCCTCTCTCCATTGATTTAATCTCTGAATGTATGTCTTATTAGCACAATCCCAAACGCTCCTCTGCCGCCTCAGCCTTCATTTAAAAAAAACGCACAGCATTGAGAAAACAATCGTTTTAGCACTGCCATTATTTCCTCGCTTGACGCTTTCATCGTCCCACACTTGACTCGTACTTACTAAGGTACAGAGCGTGGCAGAGAGGCCGCAGAGCCAGCGGGAAGACAAAGCTAAACCACAGATCTCTGCCCCAGAGATCACATCTTTAAACCAAACTAGGCTTAATTTAACCTCAATTTAACTAAATGGAGGTTGACACTTATGAGTGATGCGGTTTAGCATGGCAAGAGCCTCTTGAGAAAGTCAGACAATAATTCAAATCTGTTCTGGTTCCCGACTTAGGGAAATCAGCTTAAGAGCTCTTTTGGATCTTGATTTAGGTGTTTTTGAGTTACTTTTAATAATGGTGGGATATTTATAATTGATGAGGACGTGTGTTCTTAACGCGGAAGCGTGCAGCCTCCCAATGCCAACGCAATTAAAAAATTACAGACTTAGAAGTTGTAAAACGAATTTGCTAAGGGTCGAAATTTGATGGTTCGTCCTTATGTCAGGAATTAGGGATGACGCGGTCTATTTAGCTGAACTTTTGGGGCAAACTGCGTAATTTGAGGAAGAGTATTAGCAACTGGTTCAAAGAATTTTCTTCCTCGGTACTGCATTCGGTCGCCTCGCAAAAGAAGCGTATTGAGCTTTGCAAAGTTCGAGCAATGTTAGGTCAAGCGAATGAGGAGGCTGGGCAAGCAGATCCTGTGCCAATTTGGAAACAGAATTTGTTACTGCTAATAATAGTGAATATGGCGTTATGCTATTTGGGTTCAATGAAAAATATAACTGTACACTGTAATTCCATTTGGAGGAGGGTTACCGCCTCGCCAGGGTTAATGGCTTGGTCGGAAAACTTCACACTTGAAATAATAATAAGCAATTAGAGGTTTAATGACAAAAATCAATTACTGCATTCACGTTTTGTGACATTATGTAATAAGAAATGGAGTACCGGTTGGTCGTAACGAAAAAAAAATTAGAGGTTATTTTATTTTTGGACGCAAGGTCCACCTCTTCAGTAAATAATTTATTAATGCTTTTCGTCTCATTTAGGTCTTGTGCCGAAGTTTAATTGCCCTTGAAGAGGTCTGTTTATAGCAATTTTTCTGTTTTTTGGTTAGTCGCGTGTCGTCGCATTTTGGTAACGTGTCACACTTTGGTCCTGATTGCACTCGGGTGAACATAATTTAATGCTAAACGAAAGTTATAGAGGACATGTGAAAATGTGCATGGTTGAATGAATCCCAAGTCCCAATTATGCTTAAGGACGCGGACGTAACCTTAACAGTGATGGGAAGCTTTAGTTAGAAAAACACGGTAAAGGCGGAATCGTTAACTGCTAATTAAAGGATCCCAGAAAGGACGACAAAGGATTTTCGTAGATTGATACCCAGAATTGTACTTGCGAAGGTTAGCTAATTGTTCGGCTCATGAGGTGACATAGTGTGGGTGGATTTCCATACTGATTGAAGCAATTCGTCAATTTCCGGCTTATTAAGCTTTTTCTGTCAAGACGCTCTCAAGATTAATTGCAACGGTTTGTAAAACGATTTGTTTTAGGACCATTCTACTTTAATTTTGGCAAAGATTTGAAAATTTGATCTTCAGGAAGCGATTTTTTAAAATTATTTACAACATTCTTAGTTTTATTTGCTCCAAATAATGTAGTTAAGCGTAGGTTGAGTTTGTAAAGTGTATTTTTTTTAATATGTCACATTTTCCAGTAAATTATGAAGAACGAGAAGATTCAAACGAAGGACGTGACGGAAATATAAAATTGTAAACGATGGAGCTATATTTAGCATGTTAAGCAATAAAGCCTCAACCATGATCAATCAAATGGATTAAATGGTCATAAGAGTTATAGGATTTATGATTCATGCTGATTTATATTAAGCCGCAGAAATATTTATTCCAATCCAATGCAGAGGAGTAGCTGATTTAGCGCAATTCAAGTCAGTAGTTGACCATTCCTTTTATGGCTCAGAATAATGTAATGGCTTGAATCGAGTTTTTGAAAGTACAAGTGGCCGACACCATTATCAAGCCTCTTGAGTAATTTGACTAGGAAATAACATAGTGCATTAGAAACAAGAAGAAAAGTCCAAGAAGCAAGTGCCGATTACAACATAACTTAATTCTCCACCAGTTTAATAGTTAAAAAACAATGTTTTTCTGAATCCAAATTTAAAATAACACGGAAGACATAATACCCACCTGTCGTCGAACCTGTCATCTGAAGCCTAATTTGCGTTACTTTCACTTTATTGTGCAAAGAGTGCGTGTGAGGTTAAAATAAGCAATTATATTTTTTCGAAAGTGGCATCTCTTAAGGCGTCAGAGATGGCATTTGCTTGATGCTAGCAAAATACTAAAGGCCTTTACGAGACAGGATGACATGACATTTTTTCAGACGTTAAGTTTACCGTTGTTGAAGGAATTTAGCTCAAATAACAAGAATAATTGAATCATGAATTTCACACTGTGGAATATTACAAGGAGCGTTGCGTTTGCTACTGTTGCCCCTTCCCAAGTCGTTAGTTAACATTTCAAGTGAAAGTGAAGATGATGACGGACGAAGCATTTTAATGAGACAGCATTGATTTGAGCCTTGATCAAGGGGATCTTCACAGGCTACTTAACAGCCCTTCTTTTTGTACGATTGCCAACAAACTGGTCTACTCTAATCTTGATCCGATTAATTAAGAAATACCACAACCGGAATATGCTAAATTATTAACTTAATTATGTATTTTGCTCATCCCTACACCATTTTTTTTATGGTCGTTTATTTCATATGCAACATCATTGCGCATTTCATTAATTTGAATATCAGTGTCATTTAGCAACAAAAATTAACATTATATTATTTTGTATGTCCAAACACTGAAGCTCAAAATCACAAACGTATCAATTTAGGGTTGAATGTAAGACGCGAACGAAAAGCCAAGCTTTGAGATTGAAATTATATTCAGCTTGGACAAGGCTTAAATTTCGAAATATCACCTTCTTCGGAATCATCACATTCACCCTAATTTGTTATTAATTTTCTAATATTTATTCTGACACGAAAAACATGAAATGGCGTGCAGAAATGACTAAAATAATTATGACATGCAAGATGAGTTGGTGCATCTTACGTGAGCAGTAATCTAGTCCCAGTCCCAAATGAATTGAAAACAATCCTTTGCGTGTTTGACATTTCATGTTGAGATGTACAATTTGCATTTGTAACACCTTTGACCTGATCTGAAAGTTGACACTCCGTTGTAGGGTTTTGCGCGGCTGAAAGCACCCATTGAAGGATTCTAGGCGACATTTTTAACACAATTCGTGTCAAAGTTGGGAATTGACACAGATTTACGTATTTCCGCAATAATCATTAAGCTCCCATTGAGAGTCAATCGTTGAAGAGCTTAAAATAACAATCAAAGTGTTTCAAGCTTCCCGAGTCCTGTAGAGTGGCCTCTCGATTTATGCAAATGAAATCCCAAATATGAATTTAAGTGGTAGAATAATAGAGAGAGAGCCACTTAGGGAATTGCTTAATTACTTCACATTTTACGCCCAGGCAGTTGTTATGTCCTACACAATAACAATAACATTTCAAAATTAGGCTTTTTAGGAGTGATGGGTTAAGGACCAATTAAAATGGCACTTGAGCCGAAAATGTTTCTTGTAACAACTCTAATGAAGGTCAACCTTTGCTAATTCTGTTTCCATTCAAGCTCCAATCCAAGATTGGTTAGTCCACGGTGGACCGGCTGCGTTGAAGAAATATAGAAAGTTTATTCGGCGTTTACAATTTCAAAGTGCTCGTTAATTCAAACAAGTAAATCTCCTGATTGTTTATATTTTAATTACACCTTACGCATTTTCCACAGTTGACTTGTCATCTTGTCACTAATTACTGTTTTTCTGCGTGTCCTTAATGGTTCCACCGCAGGTAAAACAATGTGTTTAACTATTTTCTTCATCGGAAACCTTTAGCAAGGTGAATCTTAATCAGTCTCTTGCTTGCTAAATTCTATTCTACATTTTCATTTAAAAGAAATAAGCAGGATAGTTGTGTTGTACTAAAAAAATATTAGGATCAACTCCTAATTATTTCTAATTAATACTAATTCCATGCTCCAAATCATACGTAAACTATTTTTCTGGATTGTTAAGTTACTTTGATTAATTTTTTGAAATATTTTGGTACATTTTAAACATTTGACGAGCCTTTGACTCGTTAGTTGAATTTAGCGTTAGATTTTTGCTACTGAATGATCTCCGTAGCCTATTTTTTTTTCAATTTCGTTATTATTATATATAATTATGGTTAGTATAATTTGGTTTAATATGTAATTAATATTGCATCTTACAATCATGGAACATATAGTTATACAGAGCTATATTTAGCGTGCTCGTTACTACTCGGCTTTGGGTTTGGCAGAAAGTGAAAGTAAAAGTGTTATTGTGATTCGTGATATTAAGGCGCAGTTAAAGTAGTTATTAAAATAGCGGAATACCATTGGAATCAATGCGGAATGAATTGTTGTATTGAGGTGACGAACGTAGGAACTAGTTGCCAAGTCACGATTTCATTCTGAAAAGGGTACAATACAATAGCCAGTGGAATATAGGGGTCGTTGGAAAACGTAGAATTAACGAGATGTGGATGTTGGCAAAGTTTGTTTCCTTTAATTTGGATCATCTCCCGCACCAATTAATTTGCCAGCAGAAATCTTAACAGACTACAAAAAAATTTGGTCTCAAAATTTGGGCATTCGGAAGAAGTGTGCGTAGGCAAAAGCACGATTCCCTAGAGGGTTGGATTTGCAAATTGCAAATCCAGTCTAGAAAGTCCTTGACATTGATTTAGGATTAGGCTTTAAGTATTTCCTTTAAAAATAGGATTGGCTTCTCCTTGTTTTTCCTACTAATTCAATTAATTAGGAAAGAAAAAGTTTGTTTGCAAATCAACTTGTCCTATTTGTGAATCTGCCAAAACTTGTTTAGCAAAGGAATAAAAGGGACAAGTTCAGATTTCTTTTCTCAAAAAAAAGTTGCCAAATTAGTAAATGGGAATTAGGTCGTTTAAGCATCCAATTAATAGTGTACTAAAAAAATAGCCAAGTCCCTTCATTCTACGAAAGCAAAAGTGAAGGCAATATTTATGCGAATGCTCACAAACTGTTTAGCATTTGTACGGATATTATTGGTCATTTTCTTTCGTCCAGGCAAGTTTTGTCAATGAATACTTGCAAATGAAGGTTATACTGCTTATGCAGCGACTGGTATTTTACTTTGTAAAGGTTATTTTCATTGGAATATAACTATTCCCATCTAGAATTTCATAGTTCATGTACCAATAATTAAAGATCAATTTAGCCACCTGAGTGACCGTGACTTTCAAGTAATCAAGGCCTTGTGCCTTTTGTAAAGAATTTTCCAAGAAAAAAAATCGTTTTTTTTTTGTTAAACGCTGCGGCTTGCGGCAAGTCCTCTTTGTAAAAACCTTTGATTAATGTGCAATAAACAAAAGCTTTTTGTTTGCGGCTATATACGCTTGAACATTATCATTTCCTACTTAACATGACGTTTACAGTTTACAAAAAGAAATGATTCTATTTAAATATCTAAAATGATTACTCAGCAGAATTTTTTGTTTGTTTTTAGGTGAGTGGATTGTAGGCCGTTTCATCTTCATTCTTGCAGAGGATTCTGATAATTACGCATATTCCGAATAAACTAGCGGTGAATACTAAAATTTAACGATTTAACGTTTTAACTTGTGAATTTTTAAATGTAAGGTTTAATTTAAATCATATTAAAATCAGGGAATGAGGATCTTTAACCGGCGGAAATCACTTGGGGAGTTTGATGACCCAGAGCTCGTTGGCGTGGCCAAGCTCCATGTTTCTGGGCCAGATGCCAATGAACAGGGACACCCTTCAATGACCCCCAATTTTAAAACTTCCGCTACACAACCGCTGCCCAACAACAGATACTCGGTGACCAATAGTCAATCGCCCACTGACCGCATTGAAGGGCTCATCAAAATATGTTCATCATCGCTGCGAGACTCACCGCGGAGCGGTAGCACCAGCATCTCCTTTGGTGGTAAGTTACGCAACTTACGTATTTCAAAACAAAGAAGGGACATTGCCCTTTGGTAAAGTGACATTTTTAAATAATGGAAATCACTTCCTGTTTCCCTGAATCGGACGATGGGTGGCCTGCACTAATTTCATGGCTCATGCTGCTAACGCTGTGAGCTGACGAATACTTCCACGTCAGTTCTCGGACTTTTCAATTGTACCCTGAAAATAACGTCAGTTTGCTTGAGGTTCTTTGCGCCGGAAGCTCACTCAAATGGTTCAGTGCTTCCGAATTTATGTTTTACGATTAATTGCCTTCTCGCGCTCTTCCGACAACTTAAAAAGATTTTCGTTCTATAGCGGTGAATCTGAGGTGGTGATGGATACTTTGTAAAAAAAAAAAAAGATCTTTCAGAGAATTTGTTATTTGGAAATAGGTGTTTGCAAAAAAAATTTAGCGAGGACCGCCAAAGAACACAAAAACTTAGTTTATCATTATAAAATGTACCTAAGAAATGCTATTCGAGGAAAGCATCAAACTTATTTATAAGTCTAAATAAATCCGACGGAATTCTAATTATTTGAAAATTTGCTTCATAGGCGTTTCAACATGGAGTCGAAAAGTGGCGACCAAAACCTGGGATACACTCCGTCACTCAGCATCAACTGACAAGCTTAATTCAAATGCTTTCGACAAACCTATTTTTGTCGCCACAAAAACGAATTCAAGACAATCTATTCCCAATGCTCAGCACAGTTTTTCTGTCGACAAAAAATCATCATGCGGTTTAAAAACACAATCACAGAGCACACGCGTACCTGGACCCGCAGAGCGACCCAATGCTTCAACAGGGATTTTGCGCAGAAATTTAAGCAGAGTTGAATCTCTGCGCAACTTACTCAGCAAATCAAACAGATCAAAATCCAGAACCAAGATGGACAAGGGAGTAGATACTCAAGATTTAGGCCAAGACGGGGAGCGCAGAGTGGATGACGTTTTCTCAGAAGTTGGTATAAGAAGCGCATGCGCATTCCAGCAACCACTGTCAAAATCGACCAGTTGTGATAATCTATGCTTCACATCACGTGTATATTTAGAAGAGGACTCTACCAGCGTCGGAAGCACTTCAATTTCCGTATTGAGCGGCGGAAGCTACCGACTCGGAAACATGAAACGCTCTTCTTTTCCGCATGCGTACATCCGATCCAAATTGTCTTCATTACCCGAGGAACCTCTCATCGATTTCAGGCACAACGACCTACCCAATTCCTACCGCAGCATGGGCAACTTAGTAATAGAAGATCATACGGAGTTCCCTTACATGACATTGCCGGAAACGAATAGTGACAATTTTAATTGCTGTAATGCTATCCAGCGGTTAACCGACCCATTAAGTCAGATTCGAATTGACTTGATGCATAAATCACCTGAATGGGAAGATATCATTGAAAATAATTTAAGAAAGAAGCGACGTCGTTCCTTTTCCATCGGCGACATTTTGAATTCGAGCGACGAGTCAATTACTTTCGGCAGTTTTCAGCAAAGGGAAGAAAGCGGATACGATAGTGACTCCACCCGAAATGGCCAAGAGTCTCCTCGAAGTACTGGCAAATTGGTTGAAACTGATGCCATTGAAGACCCACTTCCCAATCGCTGTTGTGAGGTTAGCTATTTACAGCGAGAAAATATACTCGACGAAGCACTTGAAGATATCTACTTGGAAGCAGAAAGTATATGTGACAAAACTGAAACCTCTACCATTATTTCGGGGCCCGAAAATGAAGTACCCAAGAATTCTCGTCTACCGCCTCCGTCAATGCGTATAAGGAACAGATTTCGCGACAAAGAGTCTAACGCTGCACCGTCTTCGAAATCCGTCTCTCTGACGCTGTTCACGATTTCCTTTCATAAGGGTCCCACGCGCAAAGGGCTCGGTTTCAGCGTCGTCGGAGGTAGGGACTCTGCCAAGGGAAGCATGGGTATTTTCGTGAGACGCATTTTTCCGACGGGTCAGGCAGCTGAAGATGGAACCATTTGCGAAGGTGGTTTAAATATTCGGCGTATCATTCAAGTGTTGTTTTCAATTAATTATTTTATTTTCTGAATTTAAGGTGATGAAATCTTGTCCATTAATGGAACTCCTTTGACTGACGTAACTCACAAGGAAGCTTTAAATATTTTCAAAAGTATTAAATGCGGCGAAGTTTTGCTTCAAGTGGCTCGAAGAGAAAGATGTGTTCAGAAAGCGTCTCCCAGCTGCAAGTTCAGAAGTAGAATTCCAATTTTGAATGCTGGATCCAGCAATCGAAGGCTACTTGGAAACAAATCAAAATCAATATCGTGCGATCAATTGACCCGTTATCCTTAGAAATTGCTCCGTAAATTATTTAGCTCTATTAAGAAATCATCAATATTTTTTTAGAATTTACAGCTACGATTAATCCAGTACTCTAACGACTAAATAAGCCGTAGATAGGGCTAGACATTTTCGGAAACTAGCTAAAGCACAGAAATTCTTATATCAAAACTCTAATTCAGTAAAATGCTACAGATTGTTAAGTTATACAAAGGACATTGCCGTGTAAGCATTATTTTTTCGATTTTAGGCCCAGTTGCCTTTAGCGCTAATATTATTAGGGTAAGTACCCCTGCTACCCCTAAATTCATAACAGCTATCATTTCGGTC
>VYYI01001532.1:0-19012 GCA_021029175.1 Bilobella aurantiaca
CTTAATGTCCTCTTAAGTTCTTTCTTGAATTCGTAAAATTAGGATGTGGATTTGAATTCTTGATATCCCTCTGCACCGGTAAAGATTATGTCTACCCAGATTCTCATGGCTTCCGGAGTTGGGGCCACCAAGTGAAAGACACGGTTGTAGGTTTTGACGCAGAAAGTTAGTTTTGGTGCGGGTGATTTAACGGACTGCAAATGGTCAACATAAACTTCCTGAATTGCCTGGAAATGTAAATAAAAAACTATAATCATGAAAGATCTCAAAGTATTTTTTAAGAAATATTTCAATTAAAACTTATAAAACAACAATACAAATTTAAATGTACCAATTTATTTTGTGTGTTGAGAAAAGAATGAAATTACTCAAAACAGATGAGTGAGTCAACTAGAATGAAGAATTTTTAGAAGCAAATTTTGCATTTAACTCATGAAAATAGATGGACGTATTGGAGGTTTCATTTTATTTTGTAAGCACCTATTATCAGGGTATCAAAATATAAATAAAAGTTACATGAAGCATTTTGAAACGTAGTCGAGCTTCGTACTGCTTTCACTTTTTCTTGTATTTATATGAGTGCTCTGTATAAATTTTAAATTTTTATAAAAGTTGGGCTATTCCTGTTAGTTCCAAAGCCTTTGAAGTTACAACAACTAATAAAATGAGTCCACACAAATATGCGAGCGCACACGCAAGATAGAGGAAGAAATGAGGGCAAACCCGTAAAACGGAGCGAAATCATAACACCAACGCCTGCCTCCCCATAGTTCCACAAATTTCAAAAGGAAAGTGATAGACATATTTCGACGGTAAAGAAATACTGTCTTTGTTAAGGCTCTGCGGTCTCGCGAGTGCGGGGGCCAGACACTGGCGTGAAGCCACATTTCAGAGACACTGTGCGAACGGTGCGGTGAAAGCTGGAGAAAGCATGCAATTCCCACAGCAGCAGACAACAGAGCGGAAACGGCCGTTGAAATGCTTCGAAAGATCTTTTTGTGTAGAGTTTAACTTTTGAAAGAGGGAGATAAAAGAGTTTTTGGACGAAGTGATTTACCTGGAAATGAATGCCTCCCCTGGGCTTCTTCTGCGTCTTGTCAATGTAGTAGGACAGGGTTCGTGTTTCCCTATCGAACACAAACCATCGCTTGTTCCAATTGTGGAAACGACTTCCCAGCTTCAGCAGACTTCCCTTGGCCACCGTCGACGTTAGGACGAGTTGTGGACACAGGGAGAGTTGATGTCCGGACGACTCAATGTGACCTCTCAGGTCAAAGTGGTCTTCGTCCCCTCGAACAGGCAGGTAGCGAGTCAAAGGTCTGTTATTCTGTGGAACACAAAACAAACGTTACGTCTTCCATCCGCCGCACATGAAACAGTTGGGTGTACCGTGCCTTCCAAACAAAAACGGGAAAATGGACAATTTCGTTTAGCATTTTTGGAAGAAGCCTTACAACATTGTAATAAGCTAGCTGGATACGATTTAACCAGTCATAGAATTTTTAAGTCCACTAAATGTCTAAGAAAAAGTTGAAAATTGAAAGACTATAATTTTCCGCTTATGCGTTTTGTCTAGCTTGTATGAATTTCCGCAACAGGCAGAGCTTGGTTTGCTGGGTTGACGGACATATTGACAGTAAAAGTCCAATTTGACATTTAACGGCTTATTTTTGTTTATATTCAAAACAGAAATAATTTTAGTGTTCATGTATGATATTTGCGTGTTTTTCACAATACCAGACCACGTTCCGGATATTTTTGTTTAGAATACTTTTGGAGTAAAATAACATATACTTTTTTGCTTTAATTTTTACAGAAATAGTGCCCCCAATTCATTTCTAATTTGGATCTTGTAAAATAGTCAGTAATGCTATTTTGCACAGAACGCCCGGTAGAGCACTAGATCCCCCCTCACGCTTTGTGAAAAGGACGTTAATTAAGTGAAGCATAAAATGAACGAGTGCGTCGAATTAATAGCTAGCGCTTGTCATTTTAATGAGTCAGAGCAGATCTAGATCTCAAAGCTTCTGTGATGTTCGAATTTTCACCACATACAGAGGCCCTTGTTCTGAAGTGAAGCGTGTAATTTTGATTCTGCATTGTTTCCGAGACCTCGAATCCCATTGGCTCTTTGAATCTGGGTCTTTCATCCTCCATGGCAAAAGCAGACGAAGAAAGAGCGATAAACAGAGATTTATACGGGTTGAAAGTTTCAATTCCAACACCTCATCTGGTTCTTTGGAAATTTATGATACGATAAAAGTAGAGGAACATTAAGCGCCTTGACAGGCCTCTGTACCCTTGCCAAAGTCTAAAATGGAAGGACACAAAAGTTCATGAAAATAAGAGATTCAGAATATAGCAAATCCTGACCAACCAGCACGCCAGTATCTGCCAAACTTTGCAATTTGTTTTGGCTCTGACCCATTTTTTAACTGCGTCAATCCAGCCAGTTATCGTATGCTTTCTATCCCCTTCTTCCTTTCCTCTTTCTAATATCCGAAAAGTGATTCTCACTAATGGCCTCTTCCTCAAAGAATTTTAATTCATAAGTTTCTGACACTTTGAACCTCTTAACGTGAGTGACATGTCACTTCGACGAGTAGCACCCGTTCCCTTACCTTGAACCGGCGTTTGACACCCCTAAAGTTCCAAACCTAAGTATTTTGCTAAGTACTAAACGCTTCTTCTTAATACACCCGGCGTTAATGATTTAGTTAATTAGTCAGTAACCTATATAAACATTGTTTTCCAAATGTAAAAACGCGGAAGGCGGAAGTAATGCATTCTCAGAAATAATGTACAAACGGAAAAGCTCTGGGTCGCATTTTAAAATACATTCCTTTTTTCAGGAAACTGGATTTCTGGGTTTCTAAACTTTCAATATTACTTTCATATTAGAGGATAATCAATTCATGCATGGTTCACCATTCATAGCAGGTAAACACTCGAACTTTTGCAGTGCTTGCAGATTTCATAATCACTTGAGTGAGGTATTTCCGATAGACTTTGTCATTTGATTCCTTCCTGGTTACATTTTGAAGAGCGCAGCAAAATCCTGAACCCTAACTATTGAACCTTGTTTAAGATCACGAGAACAGAGTTCACTTTCTCTTTCGAAATCCCCGAAAAGAGTCAATTTTAGTATTTTCGGCCAATATAAGTCGCGTATAAAGTCTTTTACTGTTCGTTAAATTTCGTATATAGAAGCATACCTGAAGGGAGTGTTTTTCCCGGAGTGTAACAATGGAGTGTCGGTTGTCGTATGCTGAGCCATCGGAAACTGGTCTTGGAGTGGTGTCATCTGACGAGGTCTGGGACATGTCCTTCTGTCGTTGCCGCATCTGGAATTGACAAATCCAATAGACAAGCCTTTATTCGCATGTCACCAACCCTGTCATCTGATCTTTCCAAAACGAAAAAGAAAACGCGGAAACATGAAAAGGGTCAACACAGGCTGACCGGGGTCCTCTCACACATTCCTCTGGCAGCAATTTACTTTCACCATGTTGCCAAGAGCAATAATTGAAGTAAATACCGAAAAAAAAATACAGTTCGACATTTGATAGCTGAAAGTAATGAACGTCGCCAAATTGGGCTCAGGATAGATTACAAATTTCCTATGGTACTTTGTATTCTAGATTCTAAAGATCTACATGAAAAAGGATTTAAATTTTTTAGAAACTCAATTGCCGAAATCCTTGGCTCGTCAAAAATCGTAGTTTCTCTCAATTGTTTTTTCTTTGCCTTACTCCAGCCCCAGAAACTCGTGTACTACTTTCACTTTGCACTATCAAATACTATTGGTATTCTTTTAGTATTCCAATAGGAGAAAGCGTGGTGGTGCATGAGTTTTGTTTGAAATTGATTTCCCTTGGTGGATGGTGAAGAGTGGGAATGTGAATCAAATACGAGTGTTACGCACCATCCGCAATTTAAAGTCTGAATTACATTATGATTGCTTCGGTTCCTCTTTTCGAGAAATATGAAAACTTTGAAAGAGGGGTATGGGGCCTCTATCTTTTATATCTATTAGCCTTCCTCAACGTTTTGGACAGATCTAAGCCTCCACGAACTGAGACGATCACTCAAGTGGGCTCAATCAAAGTGCGAAGACGGTGAATAAAAAAGTTTTACATATTTCTTTTCATGTCTTTTCCTAGTGAATGAAGGAGTAGTGGGACGCGGATCAAAACTTTTCTGCATGGCCTCCCTGTCTCTTCCAGGCTTCCAGGAAGGGACGCCTCTCAACTTTTGGTCTCCTAACCGATTTAGGCAAACTTTGTCACTGGAATCAATAGAATGCTCAGGGAAAAAGATTTCTAAAATTTACGCCCGAGACTTCCATGCTGAGCGTCCCACTTTAATCAGAGATTCGATTAGGAGACAGAAGACGGGGAGAGAGCTTAATGGATTTATTGTGTCCAATCCGCCAAGAAAGTCGCCGCAAGTAGACCAAATGAAAGGGCTACGAAGAAAGGCTTCAGATCCGCTACTTTCAGACACTGATTCCCTTTTGTTTAAGAAAGAAGAACTTTCCAGTATTTGTTGAAATGTGCTTCTCCTCCATTACTGCCGGAAAATCCATTGCAAATAGGACAATGAAACTGTGCTCAAGAAACTAGCGGAAATCCCAACAAGATTTGCGTAGTGTAGTATCTTCCTAAAATGCAACCGTAATATAAATAATTGTAATTGTCAAAAAATAAATAAAATAAAGTAATAAATATAATTTTAAATTATTTCGATGTCTAATAAAGGCACATTGGATTAAAAATCCAGCATTAAAACAAAAATAATAAGGTTATTCAAGGTTTGCCTATGCATTGCCACATGGAATAACACCGAACCGATATTTAACATTACAACTAAAAGCTGTAGACTATAGTAATCAAGCTTGTTGCTCTATTAGAACTTGATAGCCAACTTTCCTGTCTTCCAACAATTATAAAATGTAGTATGGAAAGACGAACAAAGTGTAATACATGAGTAGCCCATACTGCAGAGGACTTTATAAAAAAGAACTCAAGGCTGTGCTGTGAGTAGTTGGCTCCATATTTTTGAATTTGTATCTCCATAAAGTGAGTTTACATAAGAAAAGAGAAAGGAGCATTAAATGTCTCCATCATTTTTCTTCCCTTTCTCCTGCCCTACTTTCACTTCCATTTTTATCTTCTCCACAAACAATATGCGAAAGAAGATCCAGAGAATAGGGCCAATTGCACGTTTTTGGGAACGCAACCAGAAAATCTGTATAAACGAAATAAATGTGCTCGTGGCAAGTGTGAGAGAAATAAAAGGAGCAAAGCAAATTTTTAGTTGCCAAGAAACATCTGCAACAATAAATGCGGCTTTTGACTGGGAAAAATATTTTAAAGATATTACTTTTAAGGGATTGAGGAAGATTTGTCCAAGCTCAGGATTAATTTTATGCATTTCATTATAAGCGGAAAGAGTTATTACCCAGCATGCCTCTGACTCAGATTTGATTAAGGAAAGTTGCAAAGTGAAAGTCATAAGCTGGTTTCTTAAAATTTTATATCCCCCAGACTTTCGTCGCTGGCTTGGATTTGACGGAATCTGCTTTGGCTTAATGCATCTCATCACTAACAAAGGCATGGTGGAACCTCAATGCAAACTAAGGCTCAATCTACCAATCTAATTTCATGACACAAAAAAACTTGCTGGAAGATTTCGTACAGATTTTCCACTTTCCCGCTTTTGTGTAGAGAATTTTAAATCCCTTCTTTGACGAAAGCTATGGAATGGCTCTGGTAAGAAAGTTGTTATTCTCCCTCTAGGCCTTTTTAGCTTTCTTTTGTTCATCATGTTGGACACGTTCTTAGGACAATCTCCAGTGTAAATACGCGTCATTTGAGGAAGGAAGAAATGAAAGTGAAGGGATTTGGGAAGTGGTCTTTCCAAGGTAACTGGACCCTTCACTTTTGCTTTCTTTTCGGTGAGAGAATCAAATTCAAAAATCAGATCAGGAGTAAGGGACTAAACTGAAGAAGGAAATAAAACTTTTCCTTGCACTTGACGAAAGAGGTCAAGCCACTTAAGGAAGGGAATGATAAAATAAAGCCTTGTACGCTCAATGCCAAATGGTCCACTCCACTTCTCTACATTCTATGACATGCTGGAGCCCCTCCCAAACTAAGTACAAGATTGTAACTTAAAACTTGAGTCAATAAAGTGGAAAGAATCTTAGCTGAAGATCTTTTTGGTTGGATTAGAGTTTGGCAAAAAAGGGAAGATTAGACGTACTTAAACTAAGCCATTTCCAGTTAAAAGAAAACAAGGAAAGTCTGCACAAAGAGATTTTAGCAAAAATGGTTCAAGATAAAGGAAAACCTCGTTTCACAGTCCACTTGGCTAAGGGAGTAATTCAAAGTAAGAAATAAAATAAAAGTTTCTTCGTAGAAGGAACGTTGCGGAGCTGGTACAATGTTTAATAAACATAACAGAAAGGAAGCTATCAAATAACTCAAGGACATGTACAGAAACCAACAATAAAGCGAGCAGAGTAAATGGCCATTAGCTCCTTTCTGAAACGGGATATGCCAAGGCTTTTCAAAACGTCGACTTAATGTCAAGGCAAATTGAGGACGGAATGAGCAACAAAGGGGAGAAAATAAAAGTCCCTACCTGAGTTTCATTATTGTTAAAAAAAATATTTCCTTTCCCGCACATTTCGTTTCAGATATTAATCCCAGGACAGATTGTTCTCCAGAAAAAAAAAATCAAGTTTTGACGTTAGGAATGAGTTTAGTTAATAATATGAATTTTGAATTACATTTTTTAAAAGAAATAGTTATTTCCTACAAAACGGGAATTCAAGAATAATGTAAAAACAAAAAACAAATTTCTTTTCGATTTTTATGCAATTTTTTTAATTAGCACAATTCTTAAGAAAACATAATCATACAATTTACAATATTTTAGTTCAATCGTTAACAAATGATTAAATATATATTTTAATCTAGTTTTATTTGGTTTATTTGTTGTTGGATATTAGCAAATATTTTAAATTAAATTTGACATCGTTAAAGGACAAAATAGCAACACGCTAAGCACTAAGAAGGGCGTGGCTATTTTTTTCCGTTGGACTGTTTCGCGCAACTGCTTGATGGATATACCCTAGGATAGAAGGTATAGGAGATAAGTTTGTTGTAAGAAAAAAGAAACGACCTTTGACACTTGAGAAAGAAGGAATGGATTTAATTTTTGTACCCTTTAACTAATTGAAAAGTAATTGGAATTTAATAATCCTAATTGGCTAATTCACACAGTCGTTAGCATTAGTTTATTGACTTAAAGTTAGGCATCAGTTATCCGCATATCCCAACGCGATTGACCAGCCCTTCAGCACCGGCTCTCGGAAGTGGCTTTTCAGCGGGTGCTTCGTTTGGTACTCTATTGGAGCGGATATCCAACATTTATATTTTCCTAACTTTTCTCATTTCAAGCTTAACTGACTTAAAAATACAAGAACCAACATAGTTGAAGTTATTTTTAAATTAAATTTAAAATGTACGAAATTCTTTTAAAATATTGTGTATCAAATGGTGGAAATGTACGATCTTTATTGAATTTGTTCCAAGACCTTTAGTGCCAAAATTTTGCTTTGCATTCGATTACTATGCAAACTGCTTTCGCCGAGAAGAGAGTTAAGCTTTAGCGTGTATGGATGTCAGGAATTCGAAAATAGAAAGTATTGAAATTACAATTCCTTGGATTAGGGTTTGAGAATAAGGTGCAAAAGGTAAATGTTGAGTTTTTAAATAATGGCTTGCTTAACCCTCGAATTGCTTTTGACCCAGTGTAGAAATTTTAAGAGAAAGGAACGACTTTACTGTCGAACACGCTCAAAATTGAAAAGGTAATGAGTTTTATAGCCTTTCTTACAGTAAAATGGGGTAATATATATGGTGAACAGGTTTAAATTGGACCATTTAGTTATGATGGACATACGTCTACGCAAGCAGAATGTAAAATATTTTAAAGTTCTTCCTTTTATCCTGACTTCAATAATAACCATTTTGAAACTATAATTTTATACCACTTGGCATAATATGGGCATTAGCTTTCTGTGGACAATTTATATTGCCGCTAAGGAGCAAATTCAGGGCTGCTCCACTTATCTTTTAGCATAAAGAGGCTGTTAATAACCCGTACCACTTGATTTTTGTAGCTTCGCCATTCCATTTCATTGAATTTCCATTTCAAATGGACCGCTGAAAATTAAGATCCGAGCATTCCATTATCATAAGTTTTAACGTTTGTCCCCGTGGTCCGATAATTTTTTCGGGTTTGTATGAGAAGCTTTCTACTCACGCTTCTCTGCTTTCTAGATCTAGGCCAAAGATTTCTTGTATTGTTTTTTGTCTTTTCTCCTGATAAAACATGTAACTTTAATTTTGTGGAAGGGCCCAACGAAGAAATGTCCTTTCACTGCCTTTCTCTAGGGAAAAAACAAACGGTGCTTTGTAATTTTGCTCTGTATGAATCTAGACTTCAAAAGCACCCTGGTGAATGCTAAAGTCGCAAATTTCCAAAAAAAGAGGTAAGAGGAGACTACGCATACTTCAATATTTCCTAAATAAATTATGACTCAAGCATTTGCATTGCATCTAAATACAAATACCAATTCTACAAAATATCTGCCATTATTTTCGGGGAATTGCGAAATCCGATTCTGAAATGAGCGCTAATAGTGTAGGACGGATTTGTAATTGTTTGGTTTCATGTTAACTTTCCTAAAATGTTTAGATGTTCGTTATCTGGAACTTATTGCTGACTGTAGCAATTAATATTAATTAATAAATTACAATCGTATTATGAGCAGAAGTTGCAGGCTGGAGAAAGTGCCGCTATTACTGGAAGGAAGGTGTTTAATGGCATCTCATTTATCATGAACAGGATACATCAAAGTTCAAGCACGCACGTTAAAGTACTAATTAATTTTTGAAAAATCAAATTTATAGAAGTCAGAATTCGTATTCTTTTTTACTTACTTTCACTCTTCGGCAACTCTGGGATTTCTTTCCCATCATAAAATTCATCCAAACTAGAGACATTTCAAGAGGATCCTTGAAAATGAGTAACGTTGGTAGGCGTAGGCTTTAAAAATGTTTAGCAACGGGTTAGAAAAGATGTATTGAATTTGCAAAGTTCACTGCGCTTGGTACTGACGTCCGATCGAAGGAGAAACTTGCACAAAAATGCTTCAAACTAGGGCCGTCGATACAAAGTATATGTTTGAAAATCATCTGAGGAATAGAAATGAATGGAGGATTTGTCAGTAAAAGTGAAGGATTGACAAGTGCAGTGCAAAAAGAAAATGCTGATGCCTTAAGAACAGCTCTACACGTCAACTTCAGGAGTAACGAACTAAAACTTGAAGAACACTCAAGAGCCCAGGAATCTAATAGGTTTTTGCGTGTTGGAATGGGAGGGGTTCTGCAAAAAAAAATGTAACCCAAATGTATATGTTTTAAATGATCAACATTCATGTTTTCGTTCTAAACCAAACCAAGCTTGGCTTTCAACTTGGCCTAAATTAATTCAAAACTAAATTCCTTTTAAGATAGATCTAGTTAACCAGTAGTGCATTACAGCAAACATATGTTTCCTGTGCATTGAAAATTACGCGAGGAATTTTATTTAATTTTGAGTGGGTGAGTGAACGTGAATTTAGTTCATGTCATTTTCAGATCTGAGCTTGCTTCATCATCCAAAAATTTTCTTTGCAGAGTGCGATTTATTGGTTTTCATGATTCGCAGTTTATTTATATGTCACACTTAAAATTGAAAAAAAGCGAATCAATAACTTAAAAGGCAAGATTCATTGAACCATAGCGGAATTTGAACTTTCTCTTAGTCATGGAATAAATAAATTTTGACAAATTCCCGTGGTTTCATATTACAAATACCTGTAACTCCTTGATATAATTTTTTCTATCTTCACACCTTTTTCTTCGTCGTAGTCAACAAAACTTGAACTTGAAACCCACATTTCCGTCTATTTTCGTTATCAGAATTTCCGAGTGAAACGCATATCTGGAGAATCGAAAGAACTCCTGGAGTATATGAGGCACATCGTTTGAGAAATGGCAGAGGTATAATGCGCCCTTTCCAAAACGTATCACATGTCATCACCAGAATTTTCTTTGCTATTCATCATCATTATACTCCAGGCCAGGAAAGCCACGTATCTCACTGGGCAGATCTCTAATTCCAAAAATAAAACTAGGTCTGAGAGAACTGTTTGTTCAGGGTAAATGACACGGAGACGTGTCACGGGGTGACAGGTCATGATGACACTTCTGCCAAGGCCTTATGCTCTGGCTTCATAAAACTTACACACCAAAAATCTTCATACGTTTCGACTTTCTCCTTGGCCCAGGCCACCGCTGTTCCATAATCTATCGATTCTCAATCTAAACTTTCCCCATTGGGGAGCGAGTGTTATGAGCGGAGAGAAGCGAAGTTGGTTATAAGCCGAAGTACTTGGAAGAAATCAAACATGATAGCCATTAGGAGACCTCCGACTGACCCCTCCTTCCCATTCTCACAACTTTCCAAAGGGAAAGCAATTACAGGAAAATCTCATCAAAACTTACTCATCTTCCGAAGATGGTTCTTGGCGGCTAAACTAACAATAGGAAGAGCTGTTCGAACATGTTGGCCATTTTTACTTCTGAGACTAAACGCTTTTGCCTTGAAATGAACATGCATTTCTACATTGCGTGGAGACAAGCAATTCTAATTAAGTAATATTAAAATTTAATTTATTAGGGCATGGCATGGATCAAACATTCGAGTGTATATGGTTTTGAGACTTTTATAAACAAAATATGGAACAGCGTTGCATCGCATCTCTCCGAACAGAGGCAAACAGTGATGCTACCAAGTATCTAGAGCCTTTTAAATTACGAGAAACGATAAAATAAAGATGGGGTAATTTAAAAAATAGAGATCGGGTGAAAGTAAACTTTCCCTGGTGATAGAGAAAGTAGGTGGAATTAGGTCTTTAGAAAATGAGAGGAAAATAATTCTAAACGAAGGACCGTTGTAACATTAACGGCAAATGGCAAAGACCTGGCAGAAAAATAGTTTTTGCTAAAAATACTTTCACCCAAGTTCATTTCCGGACGGCGAGTCATGCTGGCGGAATTTAAAAAAAAAACAAGTAATACAATACAAAAGTAATAAACATAAACCACCCGGAATCCAAATACTTCTCCTTCGTACTTCCAAATGTTTCCAACTTGAATCAGCGTTACAAGGTTAACACAATGTCATGATTTCAGCAAGTTGAGTCATTAATCACGTCGGATGCTTTTAACCGACAAATGGCTGAGTACAAATCTATCCTCCTCCAAACCTACGTTACAAACCAATGCGCCCACTTTTTCGAGATCTGCGGAATCGAGTTTATGCATATTTGCTGGAGGGTATGTGTTTGTGTCAACGATTGTTCTTGCCACAAGCGGCAGCAGAATATTCCCAGCAGTTTGAAAATACCCGGGTATATTTCAGCGCTCACTTTAAATTATCTTCATCATCCTTAACTCGCGGGCAGTCTGTCGTCCTCCTCAGTATTTAAATGAATGCATAGAAGACAATTTCATAGAGGCTTCTGGGAATCCAGTGACTAAACATTTGTGATTTGGCTAAGCAAAATCCCATCTCGATTAATCCTGTTTTAGTATTCCACCATTTAAGCCATATGGCTTATGCAAATCCCAAAAGCGCGGTCTAGCATAGTCCTCCACTTGTTATTCCAAAGTTTTTACTAATTGTGAAATGCCATAATCAAAACAACTGGTCATAACAGCTCGATTCCAAAATAAATCAATAGTCAAAGGACTTAAAGTACGAACGACGCTTTGATGTTAAAGTACGAACGACGCTTTGATGTGGCGATATTCAGCGGTCGGTATTAAATTTTGTTTTAAATGCGAAGGGGAAACGACTCAATTTAAATAATCTGTAATCTAGAATAGAGGTAACATTGCGTGGAACCGCTGGAATGATTTTGAACACTTAAGTTGTTTTGAATTTATGATTATGGGAGCTGGATACACTAAAGGGTTTCAATTTCCTGGTTCATCCGATTTTGCTAAACCTTTAAATGATACCTCTCGCCCTCGTTGCATGAAAGCATTTAGTTAATTATAATTTTGTTGATTCGGTAAATTAAAATTAAATATTTTTTTTTTTTTTCCAAGAAGGTAGAAATACTGTAAAATGATTTTAATCAGTGGGAATGAAAAAGCGTAATTTAATCTGAGAAGTGAAGAAACTCATCAAATGTGGAGGAGGGAAGGAATTAGTGGTCTTTTCACTCTGGCACAAAAGCTTCATCTTTCATCTTTCCTTTCTAATTCTTGAGAGAGAAGCTTGATTTAGTCTTTGTAAAGATTTGTGGGATTTTGCAGAAGGGTGAACTTGGCTTTCACTTTCGCCCTACTTTCATAAGAAAATCAAAGAAGGTGGCTTTGAAAGTAATCAAAGTTGATTGACTGCATTTCTCCATCTCTCTCATCTTTCCACATTCAACTTCTTCTGACTCAAGTATAAAGCATTTTTCCAAAATATAATTATATCAAAGTTTAAATAACGCTACCTTGGACCGTGGCCCTATTTCCTTAACTCCAAACTTTCACCCAAAACATAGGCAGCTAGAACGAAAAAGTTGTGAGTTCTAATAACCTATTTCTGTACAGTGAGCATGAATTATGGCGTCACAGTTGGGCTTCATGCGACATTACCTTTGAATAGCGACATTTGTGTTTCACATTACCTTCCGTCTAACCATTACCTTGTTCAACTCCTTTGATAGTGGATGCTGGGGCGTTATAATTTGACATTACACACATCTGGGTCATTTGGAAAAGGGTGGAAATAGGTCCGACGGTTTCATCCCAGTAAAATCTATGAACAAGGAAATGTACTTAAGAAGCTTAATGCTAACCGCACATGACGCTCTAAGCGATCCGCCCCAATCTAACTTCCCACGACTTCCAGTTGCGCTAGTACTCTGAATAAATTCTTGGAATTTTTAGATTCCCATGCGTGCCGCCCCGGTGCATCTTTACAATCTATTGGAACTGAAAGTGGAGTAGGACAAATAGGACGAAGCCATGGTTAAGTCCAGAATTATTTTAAGAATTAAATTAACTTTTGCTAGTTTAGAGTTGAATTATGGGATGCCTAGAGGATTGTTTTTCTTGGTAGGGTCGATACACATCCAATTACTGACAGAGTAAAGTATGAGATGAGAAAGTGGTGCTAACCTGTTGACATAGTTCAAAGGCAGTTTGTTCGAAAGCGTTTGAATTTCCTTGGGAAGTAAGTTCCGTCTTCCCAAAGGACACAACTACCCCCTTTGTCCGGACCATCATCACTGCTTCCGCTAAATCCACAAAGGAACAAACAAAAGGAAAATAAATAAATGAACTTCAACTATGTACCTTTGCGTCTCCGAAAGTACGCGCTTTTGGAATCTTTACTTTCACTTTAGAGAGAGGATGGCCCACTGTGCTATTTGATGCTGTTTGTCCATTAGAGTAACAAAGTGAAGGGAGTGACAACATCATCAATCTAATAGTCCCCGCTAGCCACTCGCACTTGAATCTAGGCCTTGAGTGTCAGATCCCTGGGCCCTTGGCCTGGGAAATGTAAAATCCGACACTTCAAAAGCGACAGGTGGGCCAAATCTTCCCCAACACCTATTTCAGCCCAATTATAGCTTTTCTCAAGCACCCACTTGAATTAAAGGGTTTCGCCAGCGTGGGTGCTACATTAAAAAAAATTGGGAGCCAGTGGTCGAAATAAAATCGCTTTGATGTAGTAAAAATTGGAAAAGAAAGGTGAGTGGAAGTGGATTTGATAAACAGTGAGTAGTGGGGTGAATTAAAGGTTAGGATTCTAGCAAGGGATTGTTACAAACTGTCAATCAACTGACTGAAGCGTCCTTGAAAGTAGCGTTTGCAAAGACAGGGCAGATGGAAACTGACAGAAGAGCTATTGTTGGTATTTTCTCGGAGAAAGCAATCAGGAGGGAGATAAAAGCGGGAGAAAGCGAAACGGATCAATCCATGAATAATGTAGGAACAATTCCTATCGTAAACTTGCGGCCGTTTTCAAGCTTCGATTGCAAGGGTGAGAGCTGTGATGCAAGGGAAATAGTCACAAAATTCGTCCTTAAAAATAGACTGTTGTCATTCCATTAAAACTTTAAGTCATATAGGAAAATTTAATTTAATTTGTATTGTAATCCTAATTTTTCGAACTGTCCTTAAATTTCTTGTTAATTTTAATAAAATAATTTTCAGCGGTTCCACTTTATTATGAATTTTATTTTATTAATTTTTTTCACCAAAATCCAATTCGATATTACACCTACCTATATACTGGTTTGTGTATGTGTTTTATTGTACAATTTCTTTCATGATTTGCTACAAATTTTAGTGTACAATGTAGAGAATAAAAATAATCTGGTCCCTGCAGCGTTGTAAATGAATTGGAAATAAACTGAATAAGCTACAAGTTTATACTGAAAATGAATTGTCTAGAGGAACGGTGTCGGGTATTTGGTTTACTTTCATTTTGCTTTCACTACGTAAGGAACTGAAGACAAGGCATAAAGAGGAGATGAATGTGAAGATTAATGGGACCTTTTATTCATTGCCATTGTCAGAAGTGATAAACTGCTTGTTCAGTAGCTGTAATAAAATATCTCGCATTAAGATACGTAGTATTTCTCATTGCTTAAGTAGGATACTAGCTGACCTTGTTAATTATTAATACATTAATGATTAATCGATTTACTGGATGGGACAAAGCAGATTAAATTTTCAAGAGAGTTTGATCGAACAGTTAAGGTTAGCGTACTTTCCCATTGAATAAATTAATTAGGGACGAAAGATCGCCAAATGAATGTAAGTCTAACGTTTAATAACTGAAGAAATATAATGATGATGTATTATGTAACATAATATAAAATAAATCAAACCGAATACCTGTCTGTAGGTGTGTCTGAAATCGTTTGGGAAGAATCTTCGCTTCCTACTGAATTTAGGGAGTTGCATTGGTTGCTGCGAATCTTTCGAGCTGCTTCCCACTCCTCTCTAACGGCCGCTTGAACTCTCTTTTGTAGCTCTTTCACTCGCTGCCTTTCTTCTTCAAGCATTTGAAGACCTACAGCAAAAGATGGCGTTCCGAGTTTTAAAAATAAACTTTCACCGAAAAGAAAGCTACAAAATGACTCACCCTGCTCGTTTAGTAGGAATTCTCGGTATTTCTCAATTTCACGCAATGTTTCGCTCGTTTTGGACCCAAAAATCCCAAGCTTAGGATCAATCGGTGAGTTGGATTTCATCATTTCAATTGTCATCGCATCATCAGTAGCCGCTGCTAATAATGTGAGAGATTTCAGCTTCTCCTCCAGATCACAATTTTTAATCTGAAATTATCACAGTAACAATAATTTTGAAACATCCAGAAACAAGATAGTGCAACCCGCTTGCTATCAATGGCACAGAATTTATCTCCCAAACTCTTTTTAAATTTGAACATTTTGCAGTATTCAAGCATTTACCATAATTTCATCAGAATCCGAGTTGGAACTGAAATAGGAACTCTCCGGAATGCTCAAGGAATCAGATTTCACTGACTGTTGACACTATAGGAAAACAATTAAATATGAGAACTTTTCCTTTTACACGAAATTCTATTAAACGTTCAAATATCTTTGAAATTACTCCTTGAAGTTCTGTAATGAGGGACTGACGTTGATATTCCAACTTTTTAATTTCTTTAACGGAGGCTGCTAACGAGGTTCTATTTTGCTGACGCAGTTGTTCTAGTTCAGATTGCTTCATCGCAAGTTTTCGTTTTGTCTCACCAAATAAATTAGTCAATTCGTCTCGCTGTGCTTCCTTACTTGCTGTCTCCTCCATTTGCTGAAATTCTGCATCTTCAAATGCCTGCACGTGGAAAGAGGCCATAAAAGTACTCTACATTTATTCACATAAACTGAAGGTTTTAAGAATAAATTCATATCGTTTCAAAAAATATTTAAATGACTATTTAAAATAAAGTACATGCGAAATTCATTTAGTAAGAAATTCCTAGTTTAAAAATTAAAGTGACAATTAAAATTAAATCTATTAGGTAAAATCCTATTATTTTATTCACCTTCCTCTCAACTTCAATGAGCTCGTGCTGGTACTTTAATTTCTCGAGTAAATTGGTCTCCTCGTCTGTCGTTCCGCAGAAGTCTTCATGCATTTTCTCTAATCGCTGCAAATTGCGCTCGCAAGCGGAAAGCTTTCTCTTCATGGCCGACAGTTCCTGTGAAGTCGCTACTTTCCATAGGCGAATGCCCCCATCAATTTGACACAAACGATTCCTCATTTCCTCCAACTGGGACTTACTCTGGAATAATTGTCTTTCCATCGATTCCTCCTCACCTTGAAGCAAGGCCTTTTCCATTTCCATCTGCAAAGCATAGCCAGCCAAAGCAGGTTCAAAATTAAGAATGGAATTTCCTTGGGCGTAGTTGATTGGAGTTGGAAACAAAGGAAAGGAGAAAGTGCTTCCCGAGAAGCTCTAATAAAATTAACACAAACCTCCCGCAGAGCTTCCATTTCTTGTTGTTCCAAATCTCTAATTTGACTCGTAAGCCGAGAATTGGGATCTTCAGTTCTGCTCGAGGAAAGTGAGGCAGGAGGGTCCTGGAATTGAAGAATTAATTATCATGAATTTGCATCAACAAATAAGGAGCAAACTGCCTCAGCCTCCGAGGAGGCGTCATTTTGCAACTCTTCTCCACTCCAGAACTTCTGCTGGATTCCTGGAGGAGTCTTTGACAGTTGACTAAAAAGTTTAGGAGGGAATTAATAATTTCAGCAGATCTCACCGCAGGAACTTCTGCGACTTCTGCAAATTGAATGACATCAACCTTTGGGAGGGTCTCAACGACTTGACAGGCTTCTTGAATAGCTTGAATCGGCGAAGAGGCCTTGGCGGAGCTGAGGGTCTTCGCGTCCCTTTTGGAGGGTGAATCAATACCGTCGTGACAATCGTCCGTGGAATGGATTTGGGCCTTGGTGTCAACTGTTCTGGAACTGTTTGAATTCGTTGACGATTTAAGGCGACTAGTCAACTCAGTATTGGATTTTGGGCTGGAGTTGGCCGAGGAGACGCGCGGAATGTAGTCATCTATATTGTACTCTTCGACTGATGAGGAAAATGAAACGGACAGTTTCGATTTTTGTGGAAGTTCGGGAAGGGGTCCATTTTGGGCAATGTGTGAAGGTCGTGAGGGCATCGAAAAAATCTAAAGGAATCGTGGACACTTGGATGGAAGGGCTACTGTGGTTAGGGGACAGGTCAGTGCCCTCAAGGGCACCAACGTTTTCGTATCGGTAATTGATAGGATTTGGTAGAATATCAAATTCTAAGCTCTTCCAGCCTGATTTTTGATTTTCGGTTAACATGGTGTTATTTCGGGAACATAGAAGACTTAGTTTCAATTGAGGGGGACTAAAAAACTGGTTTCGAGCGTCTGCGTTTCTGAAAATTAAAAAAACCGAACAATTTTAAAAGAATAGAATAATTATTTAGAGTAATCTAACGTTTTGTAATAATTTAAGTTTTGCAAGTAATATAAAAGAGAGTTCGTTTTCGCTCGAGAAATGGGCTGAAGGGAAGGCCGCTCCTAGTGTTCGTATATTAATTTTAACTTTATGTGAAGCCTAAGAAATCTTTAATTTATGATACACGGATCTTCACACTAAAGAAAATAATATTTTGCGAGATACATGGTTCTGCGGATGATTAATTTTCATTAGTAAGCATTTCTGTTCTGCTGAGGTTGTTTGTTACTGGCAAAAGACAACGCACCCATTTTGCGGCATGTGTTGATAGAGAAGAAATAATTTATTAAGAATTCACACATTGAAGGAAGGCGTGGTGAAAGTCATTGTGTGTTGTATGGAATATTAAATAGGCCATTGGATCTGCTACTTTAATTCTAGCTCCTTCCCCCTGTATCAGTGGAGGCGATCAATATAAGCACCATTATTCCTTCTTGACTTTTAAAGGCTTCTCAAATTGATTTATGGCCGCTTAATCCAATAGATGAATTGGCCATTTTGCTATTGGATTTCAATTAGCAATTTGTGAGAGCTCTATCAATTCTTCCGTATTTAAACCACCTTGCTCATTTTACATTTTGTGAATCTAACAATATTTCTGTACAACTTTTCACGCCTTTCGTGCACCTAATGGAAACTGTAACTTACAAGCGTATACGAACTTCTCAAAAGTAAGCAATCGATACCTCCTGCTGACGCTGAAATGAAAAAGTTTTATTTCTGACATGTCACAATACGACACAGACACACTTGACAGTTTGTGAATCCTTGGATCTGAAGTTCTGTTGACTAGGAAAGCACTTCAAGTTCGCCACAAATAAACTAGAGATGTGCCCTTAACAGTGCTTATTTGGAAACTTATTTATGTTAGACTTATCTGGAAAAAAAAAAGAACTTCTGGAAGACTTTCTTAATCAAATCACTCTTACTAACTTATACGAAAGTCGAACGTAGGAAACCCAACCTTGTTCGAGAGTTAATTATTTTGTGGTATTTTCGTACCGGTGCGATTATAAGTCTATTTTAATTAAAATTGGTTTCACTGAAAACAACCTGGGAAAGCAAATGTCTATTTTAAGAGACCTAAGCCTGCTTTTGAGACATGAAGGAGTTGCTTAGTGGACCTTATGGAGTGAAAGTTGGGAGAATAGAGAAAGCGTGCGGTTTTCCATACCTTTTGATGTCGGAGGGAAGTAGGCATGTAAGTTCATGAGTCATTTGACCTCGTGACCCTGACTCGTCCCTGCTGGCGCTTCCATTTGAAATGTGGTCAAGAGCTGGTGTCATGGCCCTTGAGTATTCCAGTGATCTTCCTCTATCACTCGCCTTATTGCGGTCCT
>VYYI01001533.1:0-18993 GCA_021029175.1 Bilobella aurantiaca
CCGCAAAAATCGTTTTCCGGTTCCTATTTTTAAACTAGCCTGGCGATTTCGGCAATATTTTAGGAGATGTAATCCCAAAGACTCAGCTTTAATTTGAGTCACGTTTATAGTCCTCGCTTGAGCAGTTTGGATTTCATTCCCGAAACAAATCGAATACATCATTTTGGGACAGCCTGTACATCTAAGGTGCACCAGTTGCTATGGTGATCAGCACGCGTTTTTAGTGTTGGCTGATTCGCCTTGGCTGATTTACAACACCAACGAAAATTTCTAGAATAAAATACGACTAAAGCAAAAACACAATGGGGCTAAAAACTAATTGCGTACCTTTTCCTAAGTCAACTTGTATATTGTTATACTTTTGGAATTTGCACGTATCTGCTCGAAAATTTATTTTTACTTGTAAATCTATTACACATATCACATCACACCCGGAGTTCTGGAAAGAACATCGTGTTGGCGCCCCTCCTAAAAAGTTGAAGGATAGGAGATTTGAAGAACTTCGCGGGTCATTTTCTTTCGCACTTGACAATCCTAAAGGTTTTTTGTCACCTGTCTGTTCAAAACTTCTGAGTCAGATCTTAGTACAGAGGGTGTCGGTATCCGGATAATTGACACATTGTGGACTAAAACAGAAGTATTCAAGCAGGGACAACTCATACTCGGACAACTGAAACATAGTCATTTCACACTAAATTAATTCATACATTGCTATTAGATACATACATACATACATAACAATTTTTCATACAACATCTGGTACTTACATACAACAACCATGGTACTTGCCATTCAACGGTGGAACGGGTATAATTTGTAGAAAGGAAATAGGTAACTTCACTTGAACTGTAATACTTATATGGAGCCATACTAGGGGCTAGATAGGCCCCAAATTTGGACAAGTTTACAGAAAAATTCTACGTTAAGAGCTAAATCAACAGGGGACACCTCAACAGCTCGTAGTCATCAGACTCACAATTGTGCCCGAGTTGAATCTGCCAGATTTCATCATGATCTAGGGTTCATATATAGTAGAATTAAATATCGTCGTCAAAGTTTGTTACCAAGCTGAATTTTTGATATTCTCGGATTTGATTTTGAATATTACTACACTTTGACGCCCTGGTCGTAATTTTCTCTCAGTATACGCCGTACTTGCTACCTGGGAGAACTGAAGTCAAATACAAATATTTTTCTCTGCGCTGCTGGACAAATTGTCTACCTGCAGATAGTCTGGACCGAGACATCATTTAATCATTTGATTTAAATTACGAACTTGCAGCTTTGAACGCGAGTCAGGAGGCTTTCCCAGCATCTAATTTATGCGGCTATATTTTTCAACCTCCTACTTTGTATCCCTCATTCACAGTTAGTAGAATTTGATCAAGCTAAAGGTAGAGGTGTTGTTGAACCACAGAAGTATATTCCACAATCTTTCTCAACTTGTTGTATAAATACATGCAACATAAATGTATAAATATAAAATGTATAAAGGTATTGAACGTAAAGTTAAGTGTTATTTCATAGCAATCCGGAAGGGTTTGTGCAACAACGTGCTCGATTTTCCAGTTCCTCGCGGAATATGATCCTCCCACCGAGTATTTTACATTTCGCGTTGTGGTTCAGACGTCGATGCATTTTGGCGGGAAATACGAAATATTTTAAGGGCTTACGGCGAAAAACACATAACCTCCGAATGCGTTGGGTGATCTGAGGTTGCGGGCCCTTCGGGCCGCGGCTTCGCCTCTCGCAACCTCACTGTTATCCGTCGTTTCGTGCCACGGAGGTACGGCACGCATCCCGTCCTCTGTACCACCTTCTAGTACTCACGGAAACTGAGAGGATTTTCTGGGATCCAGCATGAGGCCAATCCCTTGCTATCCCCGTTACCATATCCGGTATACCGTGTGCGCAATGGTACGTACAATCCCGGCTGCAGTATCCGGTATTACTTGTGCGCAACCGCTTACTGTACACCGGTTACAGTATCCGGTCGCTTATAGCCGACCCGCACGTATGGGAGCTACGAATGGGAGTATTTTCGCACTGCATCAATTTTTTTTCAGTTAAGTATGGGAGATTTTCCGCACTACAAAATCACATATGTAAGGGTGTTCGCTGATTGGCTATTTGAAATTAAGATTTTCGCGGACAACTCCGGATTGGTAATCACCATTGAAAACGGTTCAAATTCAATGGTCATCTCGGAAGTTATGGGAGTTAGCTATGTGAGCGCGGTCCGCACTACCCCTACATACTTATGTTATGGGTCCCACAACGCTCCGCAGCTGAGTTAGGAGCTGTGTGAAACTCCTGCCATTTCCTCACTTGTGTGTGCGTCCGCCCGCACTAGTCCGGACGGATGTCACATACGTAGCTGCCACAGTTGCGGCGATAGTGCGGATCAGCTATTACCCTCCCTGTACTTTACCCCAGCCCAAAGGACCAATCTTTCCTCCTTTCCCATTTATAAAACAGTAACAACCCCGGTTATTGTATGCGGGATATCCCGTATACGTGTACGTGCTTCATCCCAGTTATCATCCTTGAGTTAACGATACACCCCGGATACTAAAGAACCCCCGAAGAGTGTCCTAGAGAAATTAAAGAGAATAAATTCTCTCGAATTTAAAATCTTTCGAAACAAACATGACTCAAATCGGTCAACGCGTTCGTGAGTTATGCACTTTTCGTCGAAGGACTAAAGAAACGTTCGTACTTCATTCATTTACAGTACCGCGGCGAGTGGTACATAAATCACGGACGCAGTTTTAAAAACAAAACTTTAATGATTGTAATTATTTTATGGTGTGCGTTGGAGGAAATGGAAGGTTTGGAACTAACAAATGTGGATATGGTGGGTCGTGCAACTGAGCCACGAATCAAATGCTCTGGCTTTTGCAGTTTAGCCGTCGATGTGCAACTCGGTATTCTTCTTAACGCTGCCTCAATTCACGACAGAGATTTCAAGGCGTCTCATAACTAGGTAGGGGCACGGTACGCATATCGATTGCACTTGTAGCCATTTCAGTCATGAAATGGACATTATATCACTATGTAAGTGATACAATTTCCCGCTGTACGAATTGACTATTTCAGTTGTCCGAGTATGAATTGTCCGTTTTATGAGTTGTCAACTGGACAAGTTGTTTATGTTCGAGTTGTCCCTGTTTGAATAGTCCTGTTTCAGTTGGCATTGTGCCATTTGTCCTAGAACCAAATTTGCGCTAGGTTGATTACGGCATCGTGTTTGTGCTAGTGCGGATATAATATTCATCTCTGATGCCCAACGTCATAACGGTCAGCGCGACTTACTGAATAGGATAAACGCCCACTTTATTTGCATCAGTAGTAGCATAATGTTTTAGCTTATCGTCAGTATTATTTTGAAAAAATTCAATGTTGAGTTAGGTATAAAAAGACGGGTAGAATTGAAAATAGGCCATATGTGGTGTGTGTGTGTGTGCATGACTATTTTATTTCGTAAAATTGTAAAACGCTTTTACTGCTCTCGTCATGTGTACGAAAAGGTGAAAAGTATATACAGCCAGTACTTTACATACCAAGAGTTTCGTCGCCATCATATCGCCCTGTTGAGAGAAAGAAAGTAACGGTTGGTGATAATCAATCATGAAGTTACGTAAACCAACGGCAAATGAACTTATTGTTATTTTGAAAATCGAACAAGTCCATCCACATGACATTGTATGTAAGTATATTTATGTAACATTTCCTGTTATTTGAAACGCATTTATCCATTATATAATTATGTATACAATATATATATACGTGAAAACATGGCCCGTCCAACTGTATAATAATTTATAATATTTAATTGTTAACGTCTTCAATCTTAATCTCTGTTTCTTGGCCGTCAACCGCCGCCGTTGCTGCTGTTGTTGCCGCTGTCTGAATTTCGTAATTGCAAAAGAGTCGGAAGAGGATAATGAATAATCCGAGGAAGAGAATGACGCTACCTATGAGGATCAGGGGGAGACTGAATGCTTCACCATCGGCCCCCGGTATTAATTGTACAAGTCCAACGAATAAAAGTAAAGCTCCGCACAGAGGTGCCAACACGGACAGTTGGAATAGAAGACGCTTGTTGGCACAGTGACGAGCCATATGACCCGCCTCGGTAGTAGCTGCCTGACTAGTTAGTTGGGGTGGGCGGAAATGAAGTGACAAATTCTTCCTGTTCAGATGACCAATGGATCCTTGCTGCTTGGAGGCGCAGCGGTCCAGAGCCAACGAAGGCATTGCTCCTATCATCCTGTTTGTGCACATAAACATTAATGTTAGTCCAATTACAACAGTCAATTGAATATGAAAGTACTAAAGTTGAATCACTGGTTTCAATTTCCCCGAAATTCCGGAGCATGGTCAGCGCGGAAGTCAATATTTTCAGGGGGTTGATTTGCTCTTAGGACTTCAGGTTCAGGTTGTAGTGAGACTTTCTTTCACAGCGTACGCTTAATCAACCATTAATAAAGAAGCTCTTTCCGAAGGTATGCTCAATTCTGCAATACGGATTCGTGCATTTTGGTAGGATAACTTGGAAAAAGAAAGTAGCACCTACAACGGACGGTGAGTGACAATTAATTTAATAAGGAACATGCTTGGAAGTTTTCGTTCAAGCTGGGCACCTTATTGACTTCCTCAAAAAGTTTCCACTAACTTAGCACCAACTTCTCTCGCCGTAGCCATTAAGTGCAGGATACGACAAAACCAACTGAGGAACTTCGCTCGGCAGCTACCCAGAAATCGAATGTTCAACAATTTGTTAGTTTTCGAAGAATTCTCTATGTACGTTCTCTTTGAAGCGTGAGACTAAGTTTACGAAATTAAAATATTTCTTGTGAGATGTACAGTTGGTCTACTTCCGGTGCCGGAAACATGTCGAAAATAGTAAAAAACATAACAGTCATTATTTTCGATTATTTTCCCAACTTAAATTTATTGAAGACAATAATTTAAAATGAGACTTTCCACCCCAAGTCTGGAAAGCAAAGCTGTACAGACTGTTGCAGTATCTTCGTTTTGGCCGAATGTTTCAGATGAACTACAGAAGTAGCAGTAGTCACGTGTGTAGGTTAGGTCTGTTGTAAAACAAACACAAAAGACTCATTGACCTCAAACTCAGTCTCTACCACCTGAGAATAGTCATTACAGTTGGGTTCTTATTCTGTTCTTCTACTTTTACAGAAACACTTTTCAACGTAATGAATGATAATATTACATTTTCTTTCGGTGTAAAATTAACACTAGAAGTCACGTTTAATAAAAGAACAAACGACAATAAATTACGAGGACACTGAGTTAGGCCCACCTTACCCATGTTGTTGTGGGAAAAATGAAAGAGGTAACCTTGCAGAGAAAAGAATTATAAGAGTAGAAATTATTTGAGTAAAAGTATGGATTGGACATAACATATATATATTCAACCTTGGGCCCCTTCCACACCAAAATTTGTTCAACCATGAACCATTGAACCAACAATCAACAACATCAACAGTGACACTTAATGTGTTGAACAGAAACGGAAACACATAGAGTCATGAGGTGGTGTTTGGACAGCAAGAAATAACATTCATGGAAGATTTTTGAATACAAGAAAGCCTTGAGGTAGGAATTACATGGTAAATGGAATAATCTGTAATAATGAATTATTTTTTTACAACTACTATCCGTAATATGAATGTTATGAAAAACTCTCTTGTGTCCCGTCCAGCACACGCGAATTTTACACTCCTGTCCCCGAGACTCCCCAGCGCTGGTTCAAAAGACGGCTTCTCGTGTACTAATTATCAATATTACGAGTTAATATATTAATAGATATAGAAGTTAGATTGTGGAGGAAAGGGATGTGGAAGCAGTCCGAAGGATTTATCTATGTGCGTAAACACGTCGGACATTCAAATATGTCTCTTCGGCTTGTCAGGAGCAAGCACTTTTTGACCAACATTTAAAACTTTTACAATATGTTGCAGTATTTTAATCAAATCCTCGAACCATCCAAGACAACGGATTTGCTTTCTCTTCTTCATATAAGCTATCCAAGTTTTATATCAAATTGAAACACATTGACGTTGTAGTTGCTGCTGACATAAGCCGAAGATAACTTTGGAGAGGGGACATCGGATTTAAAATTTAGAAAATAGTTTGCTGGAAAAAAGAGTACCAAAAAGTGGCACATTATGCGTATCTTTCCACGCCGATAGCAAAAACTCATCATGGTTACGTAAGACCACCGAAAACTAAACTTACTCTCAAAAATGTCTTTAGATTTTAAACTCAGCAATTTGGCTCTGAACCATGGGGATCATGAACATGAGCGCTTTCATGTACACACGTACACATATATAATACACACATCATAGTTCGTTGGGAGTTTTGCTCTTCCGACAAACACAGAGACAGCTTAGAAAGATTAAAAAATTCACAGAAAAATGTCACAGTAAGTTTTTCACAAAGAACGGGAGGAAAAAGGCGCTCGTTTTCATATGTCTTTGAAGAAGATTCATCTTGTCCGTAATAATAATAATCCTTGCATAAAAGTATAATCCTTCGTAAAATTATCACAAGCGTTGATGAAATACAAATGGTATCACTGCTTTGCAAAAATTAGCCAAAAGCTTGACCACAGCTCAGTTTTTCGTCTTCCAATACCCACTATTGTTGTGGAATCCGAACCATGGCATTTTACGGAACATCAGTTCAAAATGCACGAGTAATCCGGAGGGAAGTCGTGAATAGGTATTTGTCTTCAATACACTTCAAATCATGCCATTTTGCAATGATCAAAACAGTAAACCTAACCTTCTATTTATGCCTGCTTTGTCTAGTACCGATCCTACATAGTTTTCCTTTCAACGGCAACAGAGCAAAACTTTCTCTCGTATGCTGTCCGCTGAAAAGACTCCCTATGTAACTTGACTAACAAAATCAGCGGCTTCAAACAAGCAATTGCAAATCAATCAATCTTAAATAGAAGCCAAAAATCCTTCAAAATAACGGCAGGTGTATTGACAGTACCATATTTCTCTTATTTTCATGAATTTCTCTTATTTCACTCAATAATCCAATGTCATAAATAGGAAAGTCCCTCCTAGAAAACAATCCTAAAGTTTAATTCTCTCAGCTTATATATATATATAAGCTGAGAGAATTATTCTTCTAGTAAATACTACGTCGGCATCCTATCAACTACTATTAGTATTATATATTGGATGTCAGTAGAAATGAAAAATTCTTTCCTGATCAATAACTACGGGTACTCGTAGTATGTACTAGTCACAAAGGTGGGAAGAAACAACCGACCATCCGGAACTCATTAGCTTTGGGTTCGTACCTGAGTTCCCCCCTGCTCCCACCACTAACAACTTACTACGTGTGTCAAGATAGTCCTACATCGTGTGCAGATTAGAGCTAAACCAGTAGTTATGTACATTCTGAGTCAATTTTCACCTTTAATTTCACGACAGAAGGTGATGTGTGTGAACAGTTCTTAAGTGTAACGTCTCCCATCCGCATCGTACATAAGGTCTATATTATTCCTCTCAGTCACCATTATCGTAGTTGTAGCACCCGGTACACATGTATGTATGTTGCGGTAGCTTACGAGTAGAACTGCGAGCTACAACCAGTAGTACATTAATAGCTGCACCATTACTATTCCTACTGGACTACCGAAGGAATTATCAAGTGATTAATTAGAACGTAACACTGTGATCGTAGTGGTGACCCGCTCCAATAAGTACACTACTATAGCACCTGAGCCTAGGAATTTATGACTGTTTATATAGGCGGTTCTAATTTTATACACATTTTACACCGTGCGTGTGAGCTTTGATTGATGGAATAAAGACTGTATTTACACTTATGTTATTCTAATACTTGGAGTGTGTAATCTTGGCTATCGTCACTGCGTCATCCACCAGTAGCAGTACCTGATTTCACATTAAAATCCAAGAAACGATTCACTACACCTTAACTGGGATAGAGCACAGACTACAGACTAATGTTACTATGATGTCTATACGGAGCCCCAGTGCCTATAGATCTCGGAGTAACCTCAAAATAGTGGAAATTGGCGTATGGGGATGCATGTGGAAAAACAGCATGCAAAAAAGATGCATAATTATGTGAGAAAGAGTGAGAAATACAAATTGGAATACTATGGACAAAACTCACGTTTTCAAATAGAAAAATCCGTAATAACAGGGATTGCGAAAGGCTTCTTCTGGAGGGTGTGAGGGATCATCTTTCGTCTCTATAGTAACCATTATACTCGCTGTACTGAGTTTCATATGGACTTGATCAAATGGCTGTAAACCTATTACACATCAATCACGACGACGACGACGACCAAGACAACAATAACAACAACAATAAGAGCAACTAATCTTGTGCATTATGTTTTTGTCCCTCCACCTTTTGAGTATATGCTGGCGTATGTGTGTGCTTTCTAAGTACATGGTATGTAGTAACATTGAATGAATAATTAATTAGTTTTTGTAAAAATCAGGTTCAAGCGTTGCAGTCAGTAAAATTGTACCGCATATACATACACATATATGTATGTATATTATATAAATATATATACATGTATGTACTCACATGAAATGGCAAGAATCATAACTGAACTGCATTCAGCTAGGACAGAAGTTATAACTTTACGAGTTTAGTAAGTGTAATGTTGTTTTGAGCATGTGCGAGAACGATGTATAGACATTTGTAAAACATTTCTATACATATGTGTGTGTATTTATATATATAGTGCAAACAATGTTACTATAATATAAAATCACTCATAATTAGCGGGAGTTAATTCTAATATCATAACTATATTATAATAACATTGGAGTTATCTCAAAAGGCTGGTATAGTTAGCAGTATTGGTTCTCAATCAGCATAGAGATAGACTGATGACGATGACGACGACACACAAACACTGAGAACGGATTTTTCTGCGTCTGTGTACTCTTTCTTTCGTATTTCCTATCTTCTTCTTCTCTCTCTCTCTCTGTTGCACACACACATTTTATGTATCCCTATGACTGACAATGAGATGTGAGAAAACATACGTCTTGTTTTCTCTTCCAGAGCTATCCCTGTTAATGGTCCCGCTCGAGTGGAATAATGTATTGGCTCCGGTATATATGGTGATGATGACGACGACATTCAGGTTATTAAATAGGGGGAAAAATATGGAATCAGAGATGGGAGGGGAAGAGGGGCAGTCGGAACAAAGTTTGGAGGGATAACTCCTTCGGGGGATTGACCTTATCAATAAAGTTCTCTGTGGAGAAGAGATCTATAGTGCTACATCTCAATGTGCTGAGGTGAGTGTTGCTGTTGCTGTTTCTTGCTGCTCATTTTCCTCTCCTTGTCGTAAACGCGGTACTTGTCCTTTCCACGACTCTCTTCATTAATCTGGTCTAAACTACAAGTTGGGAGGCTGGAGGGGCCGTGGGGGGAAGCGACGCTGAGCTCGGACTGGTCCCGCACGAGCCTTTGACCAGAAGTGGTTCTCCCGAGCTGGGCCTCCACATAGTCAGACAACTCCTGCTCCTCTTTGTTGCCGTAGAAGCGGTTGAGACAGATGAGGAATATTCCGATGGCCAAGCAGCTCACCCCTGTCGCCACCAAGTTGACCCACTCATTCTTTGTGGTCGTGGAGGAGGGAATGGCTGCAGACACGAGGAAGAGGAAGCCAATGAGGCAGAAGATTATTCCCACATGGAGGGTTGTCACAGTCCCAATTACCTACAACAGCCAACACCCAAAGACCCACTTGTATTAGACACCTCGCTCACACCCCACTTTTGGCTTCCTGCCGCAGCAGCATGAAGTAAGCATTCACAATCTGTCAAAGTACATATGACATTACATGTCTATTGTGTGTCCAGAAGAGTTGTACTAAGTACTCCTATTAAGCTTGAATGAACCAATTAGAAGCGTTTGGCATAAAGCTCATCCTTCTCACACAGGAGTGTCACAGTAATTCCGCTGTATAATATATTTAGCGGAGAAAAGACTAAGGAATCGTAGTGGAATAATTAATGTCCATTTCATTCCATACAATACTCAGTGTTTACTGCTGCCCTACTTTTAGACAGTGTTGAAAGTAGCCCCTAAAATATAAACATCTGCCCTGACCTGATCAAGGGAAATCTTTCGATGCAACGAAATCTTTTTCCTCAATTTCAAAATTTCTCATTCATTTCAAAATATAGATGGACGGAAATCAAAATCTTGAGCTTTCTCCCACCTTCTCAATTATTAAGGAGCACCAAGTCCAGGAGTGGAAATGGCTCGTTACATTGGGGGTTTAAATTAGGCTGGCTGCGGGTATTCATAATCCCAATTTGAATTTACATAGACGGGATTTGGTCACCGATTTGGTCATGTATAGAGGGCTAAATGAGATATGTGTTGAAACCTTGCAATGATACATGTATATCCTACCCTGTTCTCATGTTGCGTAATTATATGAACAAAGGGATTACCTTATGAGCCGAATTACTGCCTCCACCAAGATTAGCCTCAGAAATTGGTTTGTTGGCTGCCCTTCTTCGGCCTCTTCGAGCGGCTTCATCCCGCCTCTTTCGCTGTCTTTTGATTGCCAACGCCGAGTGGACAGAGACTCCGTGCATTATTCACACATTTCTTGTCGTCGTAATTGTAACTAGCGGTTTTTGTTTAATTCTCTCACACGCAAATATGGACGATTTTATATATTTTGAACGGGAAGGTGAAACTATTGATTTTTACTCGTGACCACACGACGACGGAGTCTGCTTGCGCATGGATTCCCACCGATTGCTCGGTCGTGCTAAGTTTGCGGGGTAGTAGTAGTAGCAGTAGGAGTGGGTCGTAATGGAAGAAATGCTCCTTCTCGTCGTACTAGTCGTCGTTACGAGTATGTGTCGCACACATGGGAACAACAGCACTTGCTCACTATCTATCTCTCTTTCTTCCTCTCTCTCTCTCTCACAAACACGCAGATATTCCTCCTTTCTCTTTGCAACTCAGCCTATCTTTCTATCTTGGTCGGTGGTGAGGATGGTAACAACTCGTTGTTTCCACTATAAACTCCTGTGAATGTGATGTTCGTCTTGATGTCACTTCTGCTCCCGTTGCTGCGGCTGTTCTGAGCTAGATGAGGCTCCCTACAAACTTATTCCTTTCCAGTAAAATGTCATCGTCTTTTCATCAAGAGAGGAACAACAGGAAGAACAGATGTGGATCATATGACAATCAGGTCCGCATGATCATGATATCTATCACGAGACCCAAATCCTACATGTATTTCCGTCGTCGTCAACATAATCATCATTTACAGTATACAACAATAGCAACTATACACCTTATACGAAGTGACTAGAGGAATCTATACAAATAATAATGTAGTCCAGAACGGATTTATTTACTCAACTATCAATAATAATAATGAAATTTTAACAGAGACCGCCCCTCATGCACCCGCACCTCCCATAATTCCGTTAACCACGGACAAAAAATTCTTCAACTACTTTCACTACGTCATAAACTAACTCGTATTTACAAATCACATGTAATTTGAAATCGTTCCAACGATATGCTTGATGACCGTACTTAAAAAGTATAGGGAAAACTAGACAGTAAAATCCATGTCTACCCAACGCACACGGTGCAAAGAGAGGCAAAAAAGAGAATTCTTCGAAACCGACGACGGCATCATTAATACTGATGTTGATACGTTTATAAGAGATAGGAGCGATATGGGCGAGCAGATATACGAATAATAGACTCAAGACGCAATCAGGTCCACATGCATCGTCGAAACGGAGGACCAACCTGAGTGGTACTGGTATCATTACCATGGATGAAGAAGGGACAGGGATCAAGGATGTGGGACCGGAAGTGAAGAATTTTTTGTGACCATTCGTAGGATGTTTACATATTAGACGAATGTAAAGTATACGCTCTTTAGATACGGAGAATTTTCCCTGTAATTTGGTACAGAGAATAGAAATGGATTTGAGACTTACTTGAATCAGGATGAGTTTGGTACTCGAACCAATGGACTGCGAAATGATGAATATTTACAGTATTTCTAGTATAAATTTTGGAACGGGACAGTTGAGATATTTGCTCAAGTGACGGTAATCGCCATGTTAACCTCGACTTGGCCGTGTGTCAATCTATCACCCAGCTTCCACTGTCTCCAACACCAATGGACGTGGATGCCTTGGCTGTCTCCAGTATAACGATGATAATAATTTTCCTTCGTATAAGAAGTAATTGTAGTAACTGTCACGGAAACAGGAATGTTCCGCTTCTTCGAACAGGAAACAACACGGTAATCTCAAGTTGGTGGCACATACATGTGGTAGAAAAATAAAGTGACGACGGTTTCCTCTCCAGTATATATATATGTATATATATTTATGGATATATATGACTGCTCGGACTGCTGTTAACAATGTAATATTATCACAAGATTTCAATTGGCAACAAATATGTAGTTTTGGAATAATTGCTAAATATTCTGTGTGTCGACCACTTTTTATTACTCTTGTCCCTTGCTCTCTCTATCTTTCTCCCGTTCGCTCAGCCGTCGGACCCTACCGTGTGTTCATGTGTGTATGTGATCGTGCGCGTGTGTATATGAGGGAGTAAGTGTGTGTGTTTATGCTTTCTTCTGGTATTACAAAGTATTCTACAAGTTGCCTCTCACCGTTGGATGTTTTCACCATAAAACCCCCTCTTTCTCGCGTAGCCACTGCTACACATCTCCACACCGTTTCATATGAACGGAACATACCTACTTTCTCTCCCTCATCCAACTTTCACAGTGCGCACAAGCCTTCACTTTCACTTTTCTCCCCCTTTCCGCTCTTTGCATAGATGGAGTTCCCTGGTGCAGTGATGTCCTGTATACTGATTGGTAACCACCACACACTGAAACATGCACACACATGGGCACACGTGCAAGTCCCTTTGCGCCCTATACATGGGACAGCTGAGCTTATGAGCATTTTTGAGGAAGAAAAACGACGCCTAGCAGAGTGCTGGATCCCTATCTGGGCTCCACAACCACTCTTATTCCTTTCCTTTTCCCTTTCCCCTTCCTACCAGGCATTTGCACAAAACAACCTGTTTGACTTGGCAAGTTCCCAAGCACTGGCGATGTTGTGAGTGAAGGGTGTTACTATGTGAGCCACTAATGGTATTCACGGAGGTTAGAGCTGATTTCAATAACAGGCAGGGTTACCCAACATTCTTTCCCGTTCATTTGTGGGAAAGACGAGAGAGCTCACGTACAAATTGAACCATTTGGTGGATGATGTACACAGGTATATGATTTTGATTCAGCCAATGGCTAAAACTTGCTGAGTGGTTTCCGAATTGGAAACTTTCCAGTGAGTGCACTGCATGTTTATGGGGAACTAATAGGCAGAACTAAGATGAAATAACAGCGGTGAGAGATGATCAAATCAAGGTTGTAGTGAAAGATACTGGTCGATCATGGATGCAGCAGGTTAAAAATCATCAATGATAACGAGGACAAGTTGAATGTAAGCATAAAACTGGAGAATAATAGACGTGGAAAATACAACGAGTGTGTCACAAATTCAAGACAGGTCCCCCGCCCCAAATGCCAGCATACTCGAAGAGCCTGGTTTAGAAATTCTGGAAAGATAAGCGAAGGGACTTCAGAAACACTAGCAAAACCAGACGAATAAGATTTTAGCAGTTCTTTTCGCTATTAATTTTATTTTTTGTCCGCTGCTTTCGGAATAATTAGTGGTTATATTTAAATTATTACAATTATTATAGTTAATTTGGTTAAAAAATCTAAAAATCTCTCAGATGAGCAACAATTTTACCATCAAATATAGGAATTAATGCTTCATCCCTATTAATTTCATCCATTATTACCTTACCATCCAGTCCATCCATCCTACATTTGAAAAAGTAGCGATAATTTCCTTTCTTAGGCAGATACTCTTTGAACAAACTCAAACTAACACTAGTCGAAGGGATTTTAAAACAAAATGGGACTTCATTGTCCTGGTAGAAGACGACACTTGAGATTTCTTTCTTCTTAGATTTCACAGGATTGGATTTACCGCTTGGTTTACTATTGTTTAACCAAACCGTTATGAAGTCATCGCTGGTCGAATTAGTGGTTATTGATATGCCAGAATCTTGATCACACTTTGCAGTGGATGGGAAGGTTCTGGACTTCGGCAGTTGGTGGTCTGGATCCTAGGATAAAAAAGTTATTGGATTAGCTCTCACGACAGTGGTCCACCGTAGCATTCACTATTTGCATATGCCTTTGTAGATAGGCACAAAATCCCTCGTTCTACAATTTCCCCCGATCCCACGCTCTGTTTATGATAGCAGTTTGTTGGTAAATTTTGAAAAATTATAGATTTTTCCAAAGGCTTATTTATAAAGCAACCTGGAGATGGTCTATAACTTTAGACACGTCAAACGACAACATTACTGCATGTATACAGAAAAGACCGTCCACAAAGTTGATGGGGAAAATAAAATAATTCTAAGCAGCCCATCAGAATTCCATAGACGCAATGAAATACTTGACACAACGTGTGTATTGCAACTTCATCTCCCATAAAGTATACACATTACTGATAGGCAGACCATTACGATTGGAGCTCGTTATCTCAATTCTGTGATATCAAATGCTATACAAATTAAATTAATAACATTCAGTTTACCTTAAAATGAACTCTAGGACGGAGGGCAGTGCTAGCAACAGCTTTGGCTCTCTTGTATTCTCTTCTCCCTGGAGGGGACCTTGAACTATCAGGCGTGACATCCGACCAAACACGACTAACATGTTTATCTGCAACCAGAGGAATGCAAGATGAATAAAAATTCTACGAAAAACTTTTCCACTATCATCTTCAACACACTTACCCAGAATGTCATCAGGTTGAGTTTCGTCTAAATGCAATTTGTCTCTTATAGCTTGAGCCAAGTCTTCGCATTCCAGCCGTTTACTTAATTTTTCATCAAGTTCTCGTTCACGCTTTAAGTCTTGAAGTTTCTTAGTAAGTAGGCTCGCAAATGCCCGGGGATCCTTCTAAAAGCAAATATTCGCTCATGAAAAAGGATAAACTCGTTTCAACATAGCAACTTCTGTAATTCTGTCAGCCAAAATCTAAATTGCCAATTATGTATTTGAAAGTTTCATATATAACGGAAAATATGTTTCCAACCGTTCCGAGATATACCTCGACCTTCTTGCATCGTGCAGTCGGTTGTAAACCCGGTTGCATCGGAAGATAATCACGATTCAGGTCTTCTCTCTTATGCTTCCTTTGTTTCCTGGTTTCACTGCTGACACCATAATGGGAAAAAATTGAGTACGAAATTAATTACCCTCCTTGAAAAATCTCCATATAAATTCTAGGCAATTACTTCCAAAAATAAGCACCAAAGTAAGATTAAAAATAAAAAATTAATTAAAAAAACAAGGATTTACATGATTGAGTCAGAGTCAGTGAGACATCCAGAACTAAAGCTTTGAACTTCGGAGTCTTGCCTGGACACGGGATTGTAACTATTGTAGTTTGAGAAGTGGTAAGGGAATTTCGGCTTTTGTTTGGCGATACTAGCAAACAACAAAAACAGCCAAAATTATAAAAACAAAATTAGTAATAGAATGTCATAAACAAAAATCTACAAAAAATTTGAGTAAATTTTAATAGAAGCACGTGTGTGAAGATCGTTAAAACTGATCAATAAAATCAATGACCACACAGCAAAAAACTTGATACGATCACATCAAAGCAAAGTACCCGCCGTAGATTGACTTCCCCACAACACTCACCTATGAGGCATTTGGTCAGCACTTCGACTTTTCTGAGTCGAAAGGAGGGCCTTTCTGGTCAACCCAACAACATTACTACTGCATCCCTGATTTCGAAGCTCTTGACCCTCAATGAGAGGTTCTAAACTGGTCAAAGGAATTTTCGGGACGGAGGTGGACGAACAAGGCTGGTATTGCAATGACGGCGGCGACGAATGTGCGGGTACATTGGGCCCACGGTCCGAGGGTATCGGTACCGGATCCGATGAGGTTTGCGTGGGGGCAGGGGTAGCGAAAGCTCCGGGTAAACTACTACTAGCACTACTACTGTCAACTTCCGACGACTGCACATGTTTTAAAAATTCTTTATACACGACCGAGTCTAGAAATTCCCAAACTTCATCCACTGCTTGGTCAAATATGTCCAAAGAGTAGTCTCTTCCACTAATTTTACTTTTTACACTTGTTTTCACATCGTCACTTATGCGAATCACGTCAAAATAATGCTTGTAAATAGTTCGGATGATTTGACCTAAATGTAGAGATTCACTTTTGAGCCCTTGCACGGCCCAAATGAATTCTAATTGGTGCTTAAGTCCCTCTTGAATTAGAAATTGTTCGAACTGATCCAGGTTAGACGGGCTCGTGTTAAGAAACGTATTCAAGTCTGCAAGTAGCACCAGAACCACACTAGGTTTACACTCCAAGTCAAATTCACCCATAATTTAAACTCTATTTTTAAAAACTTTAAAATTTAACTTACCCGTTGTCTTGTCCATCGCGTGGGTTTTGCCTCTCGTGTAAACATGGAAATATTTTTTCAAACTTTTGACATGATTCAAATCCTTCCCACATCTGTTTACTCTTAAGATTTTCCCTTCGCTGGGTAGGTGCCGCAGGTGACTTCCATGGTCCCTTCCAAGCTCCTCATCCCATAACTACTCTCTTACATGCTTCTACATACTCTGCGGCCCGATGGACACAGCCACGCAGCCGGTACATCACAGCGACAGCCTCTTTCCTCTCCTCACTCAGACCTGACGGTTAGGTCTAGGTTAAAATTTTAGATTTTACTTAGGGGCTAGTGTAATCAATAGGAAAAAGCATCTGCACTTGCTTGTAAAATTGTTGGAAAGTGATGGCGAAATTAAATTTTTGTTGGAAAATATTGCCTTTTGTTGAAAAATGCTGGTTGGAAAAATGAAATTTTCACTCTGCCCGTGAAAAAAATCTTTTCAAAAAATTAGATCTCGAAATTGTTTGCCAAAAGTTGAAATTTTCAAAACAGGCGTACAATCTTATTCGTCAGAACTATAATTTATAAAAGGTCATCCAGTGGCCTGTGAGGATTTTTCGTGATTTTGTTCGAAGTGGCATTTTTTAAAAGCATTCAATGGGGGATTCAAAGTAACCCTTGGGCGCATTAAAATCCTTGTGGAAAATCCCAAAAGAAATGTTATTCCCTATTTCCGTGCTCTAGAGGCAAGCCCCACTGGAGGTTGGGTTGGCAGATCCACGCGGAAGCAAACGAACCATCAAATGCGCTATTGCATGTGTCTCTGCGCCATACGGTGTAGGAGTTATAAGCAAGAAAGTTCATCGTTTACGATAATGTAAAAATAGCTGGTGGTTTTTACCACGTGCTGTAAATTCGGAACCAGCTATCGGATTTGAATGAATCGAACAAACACTCAAAGTCTCAGTGTTCGATTGCGACCACAATAATTTTCCTAACTTGAGGCGTTCGGGCACCAGAGGAAAACCAAATGTGACATATCATTTTGGGACACCCTGTAGAACATGAAATTATACATCAGTAGATCAAAAAAATTTACAGTAGTACACCACAGAATCAAAAATAGTAGAGGAGCATGAATATGTAGGTTTTACGTGTAATCAGAAATAAACGCAAAGTATGCGTCTCAAGACGCAGTCCGCAACGGACTCGATCATTTGGCGCATCTCACCTAGCCTGTCTATCCGCCAGTGTTTCCAAATTCGAATCAACCGTAGACATGTCTTTGTGCGAGCCCTTTGTGTCTGGTGTTCGCCGCAATGCGTTGTGAGCACATTTTTGGAATTAAGGCACTAACAGCACCCTACCCCGACTGCTCAAGTTAGCCCTAATCCTTGTCGCGGACAATCCTCTGTGTCCCTTTGTATTCTATCCATGTTGTTCCAATATTATTCCATCACCTGAGCTTTCGGCAGAGGAGTCTTCCGCGGTACCTCGGATCGTCTTTGTTTAGCCGCAGCCGCCCATCTTATCTCTATTCAGTGTATCCATGTGGTAACTGATGACCAACCTCGTACTCAGTGTACGCTTGGAGCATGAATAATTCAAATAAAGTTCATTTTCTCCTCTGTCAGCTAAGGAAGCATCCAACTACTATTGAATCCAGATTACATTAGTCTCCAGCACGGAGTGTATTAAGGAAGGACCCAAGAGCCGGTCGCTTGTTTTATGATTACAAATTAGTGAAAATTGGAAATGTAGAGTACTGCAAACGCGGGGGGGGGGGGGGGGAGGGGGGGGGGGGGGTGTGACGGTAGGTATGAAACTGACGGTGAGATAAGAATGCTTCCTTACAGTCCACCATATTAAGCCCCTCTTGTTAAGTCCTATTCTTTCCATGCATATGTTGCACAGGTTGCGGCAATTCTACACGAAAACAGGGTTGCGATGGTGCGAATATTTTTGGATGCAGTTTCTGGAAGCTAAAATTATGCGGCATTGGACCAGTTAGAGAATAAAATGATGTATTACTGTCGCAAACTTTTTCCATGTGAAATCAGGACAATCCTGATCATATCAGGGCTCATTTTTCTAAATCAGGACAGTCCTGATCCCATAAGGACTGAGGATTTTAAATCAGGTACGAGGGGCTCAAATCAGGACCTCTGGCATCCCAATTAACCATGTCTCAACCTAACAAAGTTTGAACTGAACCAAGTCTACTACTACTCAACCAGGCCAGATCTAAACCAATTTGCTACTCACCCAGGTAACATCTGAACCAAGTTGCTACACAACCAGGCCAGAACTCGACCAAGTCGCCACTCATCCAGATTAGATCTCGACCAAGTCGCCACTCACCCAGATTAGATCTCGACCAGGGTGCTACTCAACCAAGTTTGATCTGAACCAAGTTGATACT
>VYYI01001534.1:0-18987 GCA_021029175.1 Bilobella aurantiaca
TAGCAGAGCAACCACGTCGCAAGTACTTGCAAGTCCATAATATATAGTTAATGCTGTATATGTGTAAAATGAAAAATACGTCCGAAATAATTTGTAACTAATTAGATAACCTTGGATTGTAGCAGTAGTTGTGCAAATGCAAACCGATATGAGAAGTATAGCATACATTTTTCCACGAATTGTATTGTGGTTTTGCATAGTATTGTTTCTGTAATCTGCAATGTATTATTTAGTAAAATTATATTATTTGTATCCATTTAAAAATTTTATCAAAAACTTTAATAATACAGAAATTACCTAGTTACCTACCTAGGTGACTATTTATGTAAATATTTATGTTCCTACCAACTGTTTAGTAATTGTTTTGTTTTATAATGTCCATAATTGGCAACTACAATAAGCATATCAATTACGAACATATTAAATTATATGTTGCAAAACGTGGAACAAAACAGAATTTTTTTTGCAATTATATGGTATATTATAATATCGTTTCAAAGCAATATTAAGCCTTTACTTACCCATGCTAAAATCATGACCAAAAGCGAATTGGTTATTGATTAGAAACACAACTTCCTTATTGTAAATCAACAGAGTCAATCGAAAAGAAATAGCAACAAAACAAGATAAGACAATAAATGTTGCCATAATTTGAACTGTTATCGGATTTGGAGTAAGTACGCTATAGCCACAAATGCACAAATTAATACAATAGACACATAAAGATACAAAACCAGTTAGTTTGATGCGAATTTGTGTTCTCGTTTTGCAAAATTGCAAAAACTAATTGCACCTTGTGCAGAACTCGGAAACATTTTCTCAAAACTTGTAATTCGTAGCTGTTCAGCATTTTAAGATAAAGTTAGAACTAACTTTTTACAATCAAAATGAAAGCCAATATACGTAAGTTGAAGAAGAGAGGAAACCAATCATTAAAATTTTGATGAATAATTTTACGCATGAATAATTTATTTCTCAAGCAGAATAGTAAAATTGAGGGCTGCAGACTAATAATTATCAAAAAATAATAATTTGTATAGATCACCACAAATATGGATTCATATTTATAAATACCCTTTTATAATGATAGGATTTACCAGACTAAGTCCCGTACTCACTTTGTACTATTTTTGAAACTTCAATTTTATTGTAATATTTGTTGTTGAATCACATTAAATTATTAATAATTTAAAAAAAGCCCGGGGTTGCTCATAATTCTAATATGTAAAGCCACTTAACTTGTGTTTGTTCTAATTTTTGTTTTATTCAAAAATGAAATAATGTTTTAAATGTTAATGAGCCTGTACGTGGATCGACCAGATGTGCTAGATTTAAGATTAGACTAAAAGTAGGAGACTATATACGCCATCAGTAGAAAGAGGAAACGACTATTTAATTGTTGTAGACGCATAATTTAACGCATACTAGCAAAGTTGAATAATAAACATTGTAATACTCTGGAGCTGGAAGCTATTATTAACATAGAATGCAAAAGTAAAAGTTAATTAAATCTCTGTAACAATATGAAACAAAGCAAACTTCTAACTAGACCTATCAGATATAGTCGGCCACTAAAATTGAGTGAAAGCAGTTTTCTTAAAGAATGATTATAAGTATAAATACTAACAAATGCCTTGAAAACATAAGAAAATGTTCAAGCACTATAACAAATGCAAACATGTAAAGTGTTCTAAGAATTGAGTTTCATTTTCTAAATAAAAATCTAAGTGTTTGACAATTTTGATTCCAAAAGAATAATTTTGATTTAACAGTTGGTAATACTTGGTGAGTCATCTATGGACATCATTTAAGTAATGCGTTAGCTTTCATTCATAGACTTTGTAATTATGCATTAAGTTCACGTGCTAATAGGGTTCTTTTTCAATTTTACTAGCCGGCATGCCTCAGTTAAACTATTCTTCCTTGTCAAAGCAAAACTTATTAAGTAAAGTTGAAGTTGATTAGTCATTGTGATATTAAACGTAATGATAATTGTGTTTTCTCATAAAATGTCATGAGGTACTAATTTACAAAAAGGTTTAAAAATCAACATTTTTTTTCATAATAACAATGTGAAGGTAGAAGAAAATATTTTAAATTTCAGTCGGACAATTTGAAAATAATGTATGGGAAACTCTTACTTGCACAAATTGATTGACTGACTTGCGTAAATCGAGTTTATGTCCAACCAAGAATTGGTAATTTATTCGCAGGGCACATTCGGTGGTGGAAATCATAATGGTCGAACGAAAGGAAATTAATATACTGTAGGTAATGATGCACTAATTTATTCGGAAATCGATTTTAATGTAACTACGGTGAAAGCACAAGTACCCACACTCATACAATAAATAGTCAAAGAGAAAATAACAATGATTTTGTAGCATTTCTGGTTCTTTGATTTAAAAAATTCGTAAATGCAACTTGTGAAAAGCAATTACATATTTCTGTAAGATTTCTAGACATAACATATTTTCTCAAAAGTAAGAGACAATTTTAAACGACAAAAAAAGCGATTGTGAAAATTTTTATGCATCATTCTGGTTTGTTTTACGTGAGCAGATTCAGGATCACAATAATACACGGCGTAATGCACTTTTCTTTATTGACATGCAATGGATTACCACAAATTCACATAAATAAATTATTTAAACACATAATTTTGCTATATGGAATTACTCATAGTAGTAGTGTGTGTTTGAGGAATTTCTTGAACTGAACTATAATGTATAAAAGGTTATACAATAAAACTAAATATTATTAAAAAAATATTTAAATTAAACATTATGGTGGTAGGAAATTGAAAGATGTCTTTGTTAATTAATTGGTGCAAATAGAAATAGATTCCATAACTAACAAAAACGTATCCATTAAGAACGGTGCCCGACTCTAATGTTCATTAGATTGCAGGTAATTCCTTGCTTTACCAAAAGTATGTGTGTTAGTGAAGTGGAATTTCTACCCACCGCTTATGCCTCAAATGGGCCCATTGCAATAACTCCATACAGTACACTGCCAGAGGCCCCGCTATTGTTTGCGCACCATTTAAATGTCAGAATAACGGACTGCAAATCATCCCATTAACTTCAGGTGCCATAACTGAGGGAGGTAGGATTCTTCCGTAAGAAACTTTTTGGTTAGGATTACGCTCCTAGGCTATCAATTTGCACATACAAATTTATCATATAAGACACAGTAGAAAAAAAACCTTCAAGTATTTGTTATCTCTTCCATAAGTTCCGAAAACATAAACGCTTTTCATCCTATGGCATTTTTTTATTGTGGTGATCAGGACTCGATCACAAGAACCCAGTGGAAAGGAACTGCCGTCCTAACCAACTGGACCTTGCGCCCTTGTAAGCTCAATATTAGTAATACACAAATTTATTTTTCTAATGCCGCTTCTGAAATTCAGAATTCAGAAAAAGTCTCCACGTCTGAGGGTGAAAGTGAAAGATTTCCAGTCTGCAAAGGAGTTCTCTTAAGAGAATCTGCCAGCCCTGCGCTCTTTAACTTGTACATTCAAGGCTTATCAAAAGCTTTGGAAAAAGTTCAGGTTGGCGACTTCCAACTCGCCATTACACCACCTCCTCTACGCAGACGATCTAGGACTAATTGCGGGTTTGCATGAGTCTCTCCAAAGAAAAATCACTGTTGCCTACATCAACTGTTTCAAATTTATGTTGCTCACAGTCAACATAGGAAAAACAGAGGTCGTTGTTTTTCCAAAGAGTGGTAGAATCCTATGGTTAGAGAAACTTTTCTAGAGAGGAGTTGAAATTGATTCTACAAGCGAGTACACTTACCTCGATGTCACCTTTTGCTCAACTGGAAAGTTCGCAAAACACGCAATACAGGCAACCAACAAAGGTAATGCAGCTCATTGGCTGAGGTCAGCCATAAAATTTTTTTTTGCTGTTTCCAATTGGAAACCTTCAGAATGCTGCTCCAGTCAATTCTGCAGTCTACTACACTCTACAGTGCTGGGATTTTGGGCTCACTGTATTGCGATACCTTGGAAAAGTTCAACAATGCTAAATAAAAACCCGATTGAAATTCCCATCTCTTCCTCACGCTACTTTATTCGCCTAGATACAGGCATCCCTCACATCAAACTCGAGGTTGCAAAGCTGTACTACGAACAATGCTTCTACGCGATTCCTGCAATGCTGTATTCTCAGTGCCTCATGCCGCTTACAAGGACTTACGAAAAGCGTCATTTAGTGACGACACAGCTAAACAGAACTGGTGCTCTCAAATGAAAAGTTTCCTTAAGTAGGCAGTAAGTGGTTATGGCTCCAAAATTCATGTGACCTTACTATCCTCAACAAACAGAGCTTTCTGCATAGACTAAGGAAACAACAGTGTAAGCTGATTTAGTGTCTGGAAAGGAATCCCACTCTATGCCCCACTATTATGGATTGAAAGGACACAGCTTCTCTGCAAATTTCTACTTCCAGGAACAACTTCCAAAGTTCGAAGTGACGAGAATCGCTCATCTGCGACTTTACCACAACACTCTGCTTAACAAATGAAAATGGGTAAACCACGAAAACTGATGGTTATCGTTCCACCATCTCCTTACTAAATGTCCTTCGAGCGTGAGAAAAAGAACAAACCTCACACTCGGCCTACCGTTCCCTGCTACAACTGCTTTCAACCATCTAATTGACTCAATTTTTTTCACAAGTCTGAACCACGACACATAAATGAAGTACAATTTATGTATCCTCGGCTGCAAACAAGTATTATAATAATTAATTTGTATCGTACAAAACATTTCCGCTGATTAATCATAGACGTGAGAATTCGTAGGATATTTTTACTCTTGACTTTTTATTATATTTATTAGTAGCGGAAGCGAAGCTGAAAGCTACTTATGTTTTCGTTGTGTCTGTCCGTCCGTCCGTCCGAGTCCCCCTTGTATCTCAGGAACCACTAAACATATCTTAAATCTGTTATCGGTGATGTGTTTCTATGGTTCCGGCGCAGTTTAAGTTTGTTTTTGTTTGACCGGAAATGAACTCCTTTGGGGGTCAAAGGTCAAGGTCAATGGATATCATTCTATAACAACATGAAAAATGACCCTTACTAAAGTTGTTCCTCTTATAAAGGAGAGAAACACTTGTATACGACACTTTTCTCTGTGTCGTACCCCCAAAATGACCCATTGGCATTTTAAGGTCAAACTCCAGTTTTGCATAAAACAAAAAGTAATGTTGGTCCAGATGGTCGTAGAGCCTTCCTTAACCCGGAAATGACCCCTTGATCTCAAAAGGACATTTCATGGCCAAACTATTGTTTTGCATGAAACAAAAAGTAGTGATGATTTTGATAACATAAAACGCTTTGTATATTTGAAAATAGCCTATTGATTTTCGAAAATCAAGACTTCTATCTTCTAGTCTAATCCTAATTATGTTTCTAGTTCTAGTTTTTTATTTCCGCTACTGGTTGACCGTTTTACCACGGTTTATTATCTTTTATTTTTTATTTTTTAACATAAACCCTTGACTAAGTTATTAAAATAAACTTTAATCACTTTTTCTAGTAACACATTATAAGCTACTGATATTCAAATTGATGTACAATGTAAATATGTTGATTTTGAATTCGCCATATATCAAAAAAATAAACCGTGATCAAACGGTCAACCAGTAGCGGAAGTAGAAAACTTAGAACTAGAAACATATTAAGATTAGACTAGAAAATAGAAGTCTTGCTTTTCGAAAGTCGATAGGCCATTTTCAAATATACAAAGCGTTTTATGTCATCAAAATCATCATAACTTTTTGTTTTATTCTAAACTAGAGTTTGGCCATGAAAGGTCATTTTGAGTTCAAGGGGTCATTTCCGAATGAAGGGGGGGGGGGGCTACCATCATCGGGACCATCATAACTTTTTATGGCCATGAAAGGTCATTTTGAGTTCAAGGGGTCATTTCCGAATGAAGGGGGGGGGGGGGCTACCATCATCGGGACCATCATAACTTTTTGTTTTATTCAAAACTAGAGTTTGACTTTGAAAGGTCATTTTGAGGTCAAGGGGTCATTTCCGGGGTCATTGGGGGGTCACAGAGAAAAGTGTTTTATACAAGTATTGCTCCCCTCCATAAGAGGAACAACTTTTGTAGGGGTCACTTTTCATGTTGTCATCGAATAATTTCCCTTAACCTTGACCTTTGACCCCAAGGGGATCACTTCCGGTCAAACAAAAACAAACATGAACTGCGCGGCAACCTTTGGAACACATCACTGGAGACACATTTGAGATATGTTTAGTGGTTTCTGAGATACACGTCATACTTGGACGGACAGACGGACTGAAATGACGAAAACATAAGTAGCTTTCAGCTTCACTTCCGCTACTAATAAATGAAGTCATCCGAACTGAAATCAAAACAATACAAGGTAGCGCAAGGAATGTTGCAATAATTTTAACTGATATTTCAACCATATGCAAATTGTGTAGGACGATTACCCAACTCCGCAAAACTTTTGGTTCGTAGCTGCTCAGCATTTTAATGTAAAATCAAGAATTACTTTTTTCAGGAGAAGAATATATCCGTAAGCAAATGGAAAGCACTAACCGTTTTTGCAAGGTATATGGATATGATTTCGCAAATCTGACAAGCAGAACAAAAGAAAATAGTCAAGGCTCTGAACAATTGACCCAATTTGCAAATGATAGGATAGAGGGCGGTTGACTTATAACTATCCGCACAAAGATATTAATTTGGAACTAATATTTATAGGCTTCTGCTGCTAATGCCAAATAAACTATTGATTAATTGACAGATGTTTATAATAACCCCGATCCGAGCTTATAATTAAAAACACAGTGTTTCATATTGCGACGAAAATTTCAAAATTGCAAATTAATGGTTATAATTGTTCAAACCATAATTTTTCTCATTCAGAAAAGTAAAAACAGAAGGGAACCGCTCGTTAAAATGTTTATGCAGAAGTGAGCACATATTTGCCATTTAGAAAAATTCTCCAGAATAGTTATAATTGTCTGTTTTTCTTTGTTGTAATTTTCCCTATCGAACTGTTTGCCCCTAACGGAAGCACAAAGGCTATATTCCATGCGATTCCTACTCTCGCGTGCTTCCAAAGATGAAAATTCAGGAAACTAATTTATTCTTTTTGAAAAATTAAATATAACAATACATTGATCCTTTATTGAAAGTTTGTACTTCAGTGATTATGCTTACAATTGTCTGTGAGAGTTGTCACTTGCATTGTTGAAATAAATATACTTAGATCACCATCCTTTAATAGTCAATGTGATATTGCAGTTGTTTAATAGGTTATCATGATATATTAGATTCATTGATTTTATTTAATGCTAGAAAAAGTATTTTGTACACTATATCTACACTACCAAAGAATACACCTAAATGAAAATTTTATTTATAAAAAAAATTCTCATTTTCTAAAATATTGAGGGGCGTTTTGGTACAGAATTTCTAAAATTTAAATTCATCCATTCACACACAGCATTTTTTGTATAACGAGAACATTTCTTTTCTAATGATTAACTCATTTTCAATTAAATGTGACAAGACAAAAGGCGATGCCACGTGCAATATTGTCCAACAGTGTCAGCTTTGCCTCCTGTATCAAATTAAGAAATTCTTTTACAATTGTTAGTGTTAGTCATAAATTTAAGTCTTACGCTTTCCATATGGTAGAAGCCACCAATTGTACACTTTAGGGGTGTAATAGAACAAAGCAATTTTTTAATATATTGGCGCTCCACATCCACCAAGTCTTTTTGTCCAACCTTTTGCAATGTTTCCTTGAAGTTTTTAGAAATGTTGAAAACGGACGACATCAGTAGTGCCCCTGGAGTGACCACCAAAATCGCGTTTATTAGGTAGAAAACAAAAATTACAAACACAGTTGTGTTCAGAGCATGACGCAGTCGTACAAGAGCAAGCGCTGAGATAAATATCGCCATTGTTAGACCTAGTTTGAACAATGGCAGAAGTATTGAGCCATAAACAATGTTATGAAGCTGATTGAGAAGTTGAAGAGTGTGGTAAAGGCGAATGCAATCAATTTGCTTGTGATCCACACATAACGGCCACTCCAAGCTTGAGTTATGAAATCATAATAATGCTAATTGACTTCAGTTAAAGCATATGAACACAAAGCTTTAAGGTACTAATTATTATTTGCGTTACTATTTTAGTTAATTTTACCAAGCTTTTCGTGCCCACGTTACCAATGTAACAATTGATGGAATAAATGATGCTAGCATAGCAACCGTGTCGCAAGTGCATGCAAGTCCAAAATATATAGTTAATGCTGTATATGTGAAAATTGAAAAATACGTCCGAAATAGGTTGTAATTAATTAGATAACATTGAATTGCAACAGCAGATGTGCAAACGCAAAACGACATGACAAGAGTAGCATACATTTTTCCGCGAATTGTATTGCTGTTTTGCGTAGTATTGTTTCTGAAATCTGCAATGTTTATAAAGTAAAACTATATTACTTGTATTAGCTTAAAATTTTCATCAAAACTTTAATGGTACAGAAATTTTCATTTATCTAAGTATCTAGGTAACTATTTATGTAACTATATAACTTTATATATCTGTATCTATCTTTATAACTATCTAGATCTTTTAACTAACATTAAGTAACTGCTTGTGTAATTAGTTTTGTTCCTACCCACATTTTTATTGCTTTTTTATAATTTCTATAATTGGAAACAACAATAAGCATACCAAATACGATCATATTAAATTATATTTTGCAAATCGTGGAACAAAACAAGAATATTATTTTCTTGTAATTATATGTTATATTATAAAATTGTTTTAAAGCAATATTAATTCTTTACTTACCCGTGCTAAAATTATGACCAAAAGCGAATTGATTATTAATTAGAAACACGGCTTCCTTATTGTAAATCAATAGAGTCAATCGAAAAGAAATAACAACCATACAAGATATGACAAGAAATGCTGCAATAATTTTAACTGATATCGGATTTGGAGTATATACACTATAGCCACAAATACACATATTAATACAATAGACACATAAAGATACAAAGCCAGTTAGTTTGACGCGAATTTGTGTTCTCGCTTTGCTAAATTTGAAATTGGAAGAAATTCCAACTTCAACTAATTGCAACTTGTGCAGTACATATAAACATTTTCTCAGAACTTGTAATTCGTAGCTGCTCAGCATTTTAACGTAAAATTAGAACTAACTTTTACATTCAAAGTTCATGACAATATCAGTAAGCTGAACAAAAGAGGAAACCAATCATTAAATTTTTTATAAATAATTTATTCCTCAAGCAGAATAATAAATAAAATTGAGGGTTGCAGACTAATAATTATCAAAAAATAATAATTTGAATACATAACCACAGATTTGTGTTCAGTATGGATTCATATTTACAAATAATCTTCTATAATGATAGGATTTACCAGATTGAGCCCCGTCCTCACCTTGCATTGTTTTTGAAACTTCAAATTTATTGCCTTAATTGTTGTTGAAACCCAATAAATTAATAATTTAAAAAATAGCTCGTGGTTGCTCATCATATTCTATATAATCGCGGTTTTTTCTGACCAAGGCCACTTAACTTGTGTTTGCTTTAATTTTTGTTTTTGTCAAAAATGGATTAATGTTTTAAATATTAATGAGCCTGTCCGTAGACCGACCAAATGTGCTAGATTTGAGATTAGATAATAATTAGGAGACTATATACGCCAACAGTAGAAAGAGGAAACGACTCATTAATACTTGTTGACGTATAATTTAACGCATACTAGCAAAGTTGAATAATAAACATTATAATGCTCAGGGGCTGGGAACCATTGTAAACATAGATGGACAAAAGTAAACATTTTAAATAAGTCTCTGTAACAATCTGAAACAAAGCAAACTTCTAGCTTGACCTATCAGAAATAGTCGGCCACTTAACTTGATTGAAAACAGTTTTCTTAAAGATTGGTGAAATTATAAATACTAACAATGGCCTGGAAACATAAGAAAATATTCAAATACGAGCACAAACGCCAACGTGTACGCGTTCTAAAAATTGAGTTTCATTTTCTACAAATAAATTATATATTGTTTGACAATTTAGATTCCATGATTCCATAAGAATAAATTTAATTTAACAGTTGGTAATACTTGGTGTGTCCTCCTTGTCAAAGGAAACTTGTTTTATTCTGTAAAGTTAAAGTCTATTGTAGGGTGTTTGATAATTGTGTTTGCTCATAAAATGTTCTGAAGTACAAAAAGAAAACCTAATACCTTTTTAATAATAACAATGTGAAGGTAGAAGAAAATATCTTAAATTTCAGCCGGATAATATGAAAATCAAGTATAGGAAATTTTAAACCCTTACTTATCCAAATCGAGTTTATGTCCAACCAAGAATTGGTTATTTATTTGTAGGGCACAACAGTTGCACAGCTTGTTGTAAATGATAATGATAAATTTATTCGGAAATCGATTTTAATATAACTAACTAACTGAAAGTACAAGTACCCAAACTCATACAATAAATAGTCAATGAGACAATGGCAATGATTTTGTAGCAATTCTGGTTCCTTGACTTGCAAAATTCGTAAATGCAACTTGTGAAGTGCAATTACATATTTTTGTAAGATGTCTAGCTCGTAGCGGCTCGTCGATCTAATGAAAAGTCGGTAAAACATTTTCTCAAAAGTAGGAGACAATTTAAAAAGACGAAAAAAAAGTAAAAATTGAAACATAAAACAAAGTTTTGACAAGAGAGTGAAAATTGGAATATTGCCAATACAAGACCTAGTTTGAGGACTGGCAATAATATAGAGCCGTAATCAATGTTGTGAAGCTGATTGAGAAGTTGCAGTGAGCGATAGAGATGAATACAATGAATTTGCTTGCGATCAACTCAAATCGGCCACTCTATGCTAATAATATTATAATCAGAATTATGTTATTTATTTGAGGCATGGACAAACTTTTTTTCAAATTGAGCTAACTTATAATTGTCTTACTAATTTAATATTTTGCAAATTTTTCCAAGCTCTTTGCGTTCAAGCTACCAATGTAACAATCAATGCAATAAAAGATCCCAACAGAGCAACTACGTCGAAAGTAACGGAGAGTCCATAATAAATAGTAAAGGTAAAGGAACTTTATTTGACATTCCCGCAAAGCGGATGGTCAACATGAAAGGAAGGGTAGGGATGTGGTAGGGATAAGGACTCATTAGCATAGATATTAGCATAGATGTTGTCATCAAGCAGGCACAACAGACTATCCGTAACATTCTGCTGTTTTACGGGCCTAAAGCACAAAGGCCGAGGACACCAACCTCACGTGAGGTACGGCCGTAGCTTTCGCCTGATAACCGCAGGTGACATGCCATTTTTACGAGCTACTTAGAATTCTGCACAAAATTTTTTTACTGAAATTCATAAATATTATGTTTTTCAAATTAAATTACTGTATCGCATTGTACATTGATGTCGTTGTCAAACTTAAATTATTATCTGTTTATTTTTAGTAATTTCCACCATGCACATTTAGATAATTTGTAAAGATAATACTCATGCACTATCATGAGTAAAATCATGGCCAAAGTAGATTTATTGATTAAAAGGACCACTTACTTATTGTGAATAAAGAGTGTCAACCGAAATGAAATCAAAACAATACAAATTCGCGCAAGAAATGTTGCAACATTATAATAGTCAAGGCTTTGAACTATTGACACAATTTGCAAATGATAGGATAGAGGGCTGTAGGCTTTTTACTATCCACACAAAGATACTAATTTGGAATAAATATGTATAGGCTTCTGCTGCTTTCGCCTAAAGCCAAATGAACTATTGATTAATTGATAACTATTTATAAAAATCCCGATCCGAGCTTATAATTAAAAACACAGTGGTTCATATTGCGAAGAAAAATTCAAAATTGCAAATTAATCGTTATAATTGTTCAAACCATAATATTTCTCCTTCAATGTAAAAACAGAAATAAACCGCTCGTTAAAATGTTTATGCAGAAGTGAGCACATATTAGTCATTTAGAAAAATTTCCCGCCATAGTTATAATTGTCTGTTTTTATTAGTTGTAATTTTCCCTATCGAACTGATTGTAGCAACTAACGGTAGCAAAAAGCTACCTTCCATACGATTCCTACTCTTGCTTGTTTCCAAAAATGAAGATTCAGGAAACAAATTTATTCTTTTTGAAAAATTAAATACAGCAACAATACATTGATCCTACATTTGAAGTTTGTACTTCAGTGATTATACTTATAATTGTCTGGTGTCTATACGACCTTGAAAAGATAGCACTTAACCCGGCTACAAGGTTGCAGTGTTACCACTTAAAACTTTTTCCCGCGCTATGGGAACTTCGACAAAGCTTTGATGTATGACGAAAAAGCTCTCAAAAACTTTTGAAACCTAAGATCAAATTATTGCCTACTGATGCCACAACTGCGTGATTTGATTGCTCGTGCAGAGGTTATGACAAGTTGTTAATACCTACTAAATTCACCATAGTAACCACAGTATTTCAAGGTGACCGTGCGTGCGTAACAGTAGTAAGTACATGGCTTTGGCAAAAAAAGATGCAAAAGTGGGTAAAGAGACACTAAAAGATACGCATAAATTGCTACCAAATTTGCTGCAAAACGATAGAAACGATATTTCAAGTAGAATTAATGGATCCGTAATTAAGCTGAGGATGATAGTGCAAACCCCCCGTTTAATCGGATAACTAATTATTTAGCTAAATTCAAATGAACTTTGGAAACACAAGTCGTGCGCAGATGTCTCCCTAATGACACCGAAATGTTGGAAAATTGAGTTACTAATGTTTGTTAATTGTTAATAACATAATGAATTTGCAATTTAGGACTTAAAACACTTGATATCACTCAAGTAATATGTACTTTCGGACCAAAAAGGATATGCACCTCGCTATGATTTTCGAGCAAAAAGGTAGCTACTGAGATTAGCGCCCAAACTGAAGCCTACAAAGTTGTTCTATTGAGCATGAATTTTTCATTGTATACTACTTAACTTAGCTTAACTTACAATTAGCTTAACTTATTCACAATCAGTATCATCTAAACTTATAGTATCGTCAGAATCCTGATACCCGTTTACTGTAAAACACAAATTAGTATTCGAGACCCTTTCCTCAATGTTGTTTTCAAGTAATTGGTCCCTAACCCAATATTTTTGTTCAACTTGAACAACTTGACAACATACTTGATACTTGACATACTTGAATTGACAGTATCTAATACTTCATTAACTAATTTTAGGACATTTTTTGGTCCACCAATGGACTTAAGTGTACTGACTCTGCCTTTTACAAATGCCCAAATTAACTCAATTGGGTTTAGCTCACAGTGTGCAACGGGAAGGAAAAGTAACTTAATATCTTTTCCTGAATTCTCTGCAATTTGTTCCACAAACAATTTTTCCTCAATTTTAATTTTTTTACTTAACAATATCATGCTAACCTTTGTCATCTCAGAAAAATTTCAGACAATTGGCGGAAGTGGCACCTTGTTCCTTACCATCCAGTTAAAAATTGCTGGTTTTTTCCAGAACAGTTTGGGATTGCATGTTTCAGGGACAAGATTTCTGTGGTCGGGAGCTTAATCCAAAACTATCACGAATTCGTTAGGCAGTAATTCTACAACATTTTTTAGCCAATCTTGAAAATGATCTCCGTTCTTGCAGGAATGACAGTCATTTGAATCGTTTTTGCTAATGAATACGTCTCTGGCGCCATCTAAGAATCTATCACTACTCCCAATATGATTAATAATTATTCTCTCGTTTCCGCCTTTCACCAAGAATCCACCGGTCCAGCCCTTGACATCTTGTAGTACACTGGAGGAGAAGTTATACAACCTCTTATACTCTTGTACTCCAGGTTCATTCAGGAGAATTCGCCAGGACTTGTTTCCTAGTTTGATTTGGTGATGCCCATGCTTGATCCACATAATGAATTTTTTAACCTTTGCTTCTACAATCACAAATAGTTCTCAGGTAATTTTCTCGCTAGACTACGATATCTTTTCTTTCCAGTAGAACAGGTTTTCGAAAAAATGTTTCTTTTCCAATTTTTGGAAAGTTTTTGTCTTCCAGACAGGTTCTCCATAACTTGTCAATTGTAGCGTATTCCTTCCTCTCATAAAACAGATGGCTATTGGCCGAATTACTGAAACTGTGAAGGAATCACAAATACATTTTCTTCGCTCCTTTATTGATCATTTTCCTTGTTTTTGTCGGTGTGCTCTTCCCAATGCCGCATAGACGTGCTGTCAATTTTGATGTGTTTGATAGTACAAGTTTCTCAATCATCGATTCATGGGCTAATTTGTCACCATTGGCTATTTCCAACAAATGAAACACATTAACAAAATGTATTCCTAAACTAGCTCAAAATGAACGACTTTTTGTTTCTTACCTTAGGTTTTAATTGGTACATGAAGATTTTCACGTTCTTCACTATTCTTCTTTCATGTAAAAATAATGCACGAAGGCTTCGTCCTGGCGGAGATGGTTTCATTTCTTTAAGTATTGCTTAATTAAATTATGATTAAATTGTGATTCATGATCAAAGATTGAATTTGAAATGAAAACTGACAGTTAGCACCGTGCGAGCGGGTAGAGTTTGTCGGTTTGGGGGCTAATCTCGGTGGCTGTGCAGTAACTATTTTTGTGCGCGAAAATCATACTGAGGTTCATATCCTTTTTGTTCTGAGAGTATATATATTGGGAGGAAAAAAAACGACGCTAGTTGGTATGACCCTGAAAACGTGCCATTCACGATTTGTCTTTTATTAGTAGCGGAAGCGAAGCGAATGCCACTTATGTTTTCGTCATTTCCATTTCTGTCCGTCCGAGTCGAAGGAGCCACTGAACATATCTCAAATCTGTTTGCGGTGATATGTTCCTAAGGTTGCCGCGCAGTTCAAGTTTGTTTTTGTTTGACCGGAAGTGACCCCCTTGGGGTCAAAGGTCAAGGTCAAATATTGCCTCACGATTATCTCAGGAACTACTCAACGTATCTCAAATCTGTTTTCAAGTATAAGTTCCTTCAGTTTCGGCGCAGGTCAAGTTTGTTTTTGTTTGACCGGAAGTGACCCCTTTGGGGGTCAAAGGTCAAGGGATACTATTCTATGACAACATGAAAAATGACCCTTACAAATGTTGTTCCTCTTATAAAGTGAAACAAAATTTGTTTAGGATACTTTCCCATGTGACCCTCCAATGACCCCAAAATGACCCCTTGACCTCAAAATGACATTTCAAAGTCAAACTCTAGTTTTGCATGAAACAAAAAGTTATGATGGTCTCGATGATTGTAGGGCCCCCTTTCACCCGGAAATGACCCCTTGACCTCGAAATGACCTTTAAAAGTCAAACTCTAGTTTTGCATAAAACAAAAAGTTATGATGGTCTCGATGATGGTAGGGCTTCCCTTCACCCGGAAATGACCCCTTGACCTCAAAATAACCTTTCAAGGTCAAACTCTAGTTTTGCATGAAACGAAAAGTTATGATAGTCCTGATGACCAAAACGCTTGTAAATTTGAAATTGGCCTATTGAATTCCAAAAAGCAAGACTTATATTTTCTAGTCTAATCTTAATATTTTTCTAGTTCTAAGTTTCCTACTTCCGCTACTGGTTGACCGTTTTACCATGGTTTATTATTTTTATTATAATAGTAATACAGTTTCACATACTAGCACATTTAGACGGGAAGCGTTTGAGGAAGGTAGACATTTTAAATTTTATAGTTGTTCCATACAGATTTCTAATTATTTTTGACGAAGTTGTAGAAATGATTGTTCATAACAAGGTACTATTACAGGAGGGAACACGCGGAACATGACAAGCCTTGTAGAGTGTTCAGCAAACTTTCAGTACTTTAGCCAAAATTTAGGTGCTGCGCTAAGTATTGTGTGTTGTATTGTTTTATGGGACAGTTTTATGTGAAACGCAAAGGTAGGAGCCTTACATACAAACACGTTTAGCTAACGCTGCACTTTGTGTATTTCATGGGATATAACTAGCAATTTGGACGGAATTAGCATAGAAAAATTAAAAATACTCAAATGCAGAAATCATCAGCCGTGCGAGCACCCAACAAATCGGAAATGAACCTCTTCACGCGGAAATGACCCTGACGTCAAAATGACCTTCCAAGGGCTGGAAACTTTTGCATGAAACAAAAATTATGATGTTTTTGATGACCCATTTTACCTTTTCGACCCTAAAATCAGTCCTTGACCCTAAAATGACCTTACTTACTTACTCTTACTTACTCCTACATTTCATGAAACAAAAAGTTATGGTGGTTTTGATAACCCCAAAATTTTCCTTGACCTAGAAATCACACCTCCACCTCAAAATCACAGAAAGTGAGGTAATGCCACAGATGGTCTCAGGTGCTAAATTTAGACCAAAACTTTTATTTTTTGTTCCAATAATTTTAATAATTCTCTAATGTCTAATGTTGTCTGTCTAATGTTGTTGTTTCTGGTACTTCGTTGACCGTTTGACCACGGTTTATTTGCTAGAACTTTAGCTAGTGTTTAAGCTAACCAACTGCAATTGATGGGCATTAATCTAATTCAAAAGTTCCGTAGATTAAATCTAAGCTCTTCCTCACCCCTCTCACTCATTTCGATGACCCCTAAGTAACCCTAAAAAAATTTGCTTTTATGGGTTTTTGCTAGGACCTAAGTGATATTTTTAATGCCGTAGTTTCCTCCGTAAGTGCTCAATACGGAACTTATAAAGAAAGGTACTTTTGCGGGAAATTTTTAAAGGTTGAAGGCTATTGGCAGGAGGACCCAGAAATTTAAAGTTAAATTTTACTTCTGCTACTATAATTATAATTAAACTTTTGGATTGTAAAGGTATTTCAAATTTTAAAAATAAATATTTGTGCTGCGATATCTGGCCAACTACCGCTGTAGAATCAATGTAATATATCCATTGTTCACTATGCTGAATTTTATACGGGTTTTACAAATGTTACAACAGATTTAAAATTGGTTACTTAAAAAAGGAATCGCCGAAAGAAATTGGGATGGAATTTTGTTTTGGCAAAGTCTTCATATTACTTTACACATAAACTACTTTATGAAAATGTCCGTCCGACTGAAAGCGCAAAAACACCGACATAATTTTTTCTTTACAGCATTCCGATACTATTTTAAAGATTTCTTCAACAACGTATTGGTTACTATCATCACTATCTATGTTACATGTTGCAATAGAGACATTAAGAGACATGTCACATTTTGTTTATGTTTTTTTTGTTACACGGTAAGCCTGCTCATTTTTGCAAACGTAATCATAATCATGTGGACTGAAATACACCAATTGACTCAATTCACTTTTTTCTTTGCGTACCTCACGTTTTACAAAAAGTTAATTTTTCACTTGCAAGTCCAGTAGCGTTTGTTTAGAAAAAATATAGTTAGCAAATGTTTTCTTAATTTATTAAGTTGAGGCAAATGGAAAATACGATGGCGGCTGAAATGCCAGTGTAGCACACGCAGAGGGCGGAATAACGAAATGGTTTAATTATCATATCTATTACGGTAAAAGTGGAGCCAAATGACTCACAGGGAAATTTGGATTTGATGTCAACTTTAAAAAGTACAAAACCTCAGGAGGTACGCACGGTGGAGTTTTTATTCACTCTAGTATCTTAAACTTGTTCGTATTTGTCTGCATACGACAACAGAAAGTTGGGAATAACAGTTTTCGACATACGGTCTTAAATCATTAAATATGATATTTGTTTGATATGTAAAATCCAAATTACAGTTGGATTTGGTGCAAACTTAGCCCTTATGTGAAATGTGTTAAAGGAATTTGCACGACATGCTTAACTCCAAACCAAAATTCTGAGTGAAAATGAGCTGAGACTTTAAAACATTCGTTAAAAAGTCTTTCACAAATTTAGTGCTCAGTTATATTTAGTTAAGCACATATCGAAGTCATGATAAACTAATCAAAGCTGAAACTAATAAAGACGCTATTTGAGAGCTTTACAAAACATATTTTAATTATAGGATTATAATTAATTAATTTGTATTTAATTAATTATTTTAATTTATATTAATTTATATTAATGTATTTTAATTAGTTTGTAATTACTCTGGTTGAATGCAATTGTAGTAGAAGAAAATATTAAACAGTTAGAAAATCATCAAGAACAAAAATTAATTTATATTTTTTTAATTTTTTGACCTCCTTTCCTACTTAAATCTGTCTAACACAGGTTTTTGGTATAAGGAGGACTTGTTTTCTGATGATTTACGCATTTTCATTTAAATGTGACAAGACAAAAGGCAAGGCCTCGTGCAATATTGTCTAGCAGCGTCAGCTTTGCCTCCTGAATCAAATTAAGAAATTCTTTTACAATTGTTAGCGCTAGTCATAAATTTAAGTCTTACGCTTTCCATGTGGTAGAAGCTACTAATTGTACACTTTAGCGGTGTAATAGAACAAAGCAATTTTTTAATATATTGGCGCTCAACATCCACCAAATCTCTTTGTCCAACTGTTTGCAAAGTTTTCTTGAAATTTTTAGAAATATTGAAAACCGAAGACATCAGTAGGGCCCCTGGAGTGACCACCAAAACACCATTTATTAGGTAGAAAAGAAAAATTACAAACATGCTTGTGTCCAGAGCATGACGCAGTCGTACAAGAGCAAGCGCTGTGATAAATATTGACAATGTTAGACCTAGTTTGAACACTGGCAAAAGTATTGATCCATAAACAATGTTATGAAGCTGATTGAGAAGTTGAAGAGAGTGATAAAGTCGAATGCAGCTAATTTGCTTGTGATCCAAACAAAACGGCCACTCCAGGCTTGAGTTATGAAAATCATAATAATGCTTTAAATTTACTTCAGTAAAACATATGAAAATGGAGCTTTAGGAATGCAACTGTTA
>VYYI01001535.1:0-18987 GCA_021029175.1 Bilobella aurantiaca
TTACCTCAGTAGTCACAACAATGCGAGAGCTCCACCGACTAATACATGAAGGATGGCAAGGAAAACAAAACAAGAAAAGAAAGGAAGTAAAAGACCTCGAAGACCTCTCACCTTCCGTAATATGAAACAATCCTACGACGTGAGAAAGGAGTTAACCAAAAAAAGCTGTCACAAATCAAAAACAAAAATCGAAATCTTCAAGGAATCTCCGAAGACCGTAAATACAAATCAATCAAGTAACTTCATCAAGTCACCAGGAGGTGGCCATCAACAGCTAAGGGAAAAATTATATATACAAATCCTCATTATGATATCACAAACTAGAAATACGATACTACAAATTAGTTCACTTCTTTAATTCTAAGTTTCACTTTCTAACATCAGAGAGCACACAAGACATGGAAAAAGAAAAAGTTAAGTAACAAAATTCTTGAATCAAAAGAGATTCTAAAAAATTTTTTATAGAGAGGTTGCACAAATATTCAATTATAAGGAACGAAATCTCTCTAATACCAATAAGGGGGGCAAAGTTATTTAAATTGGTTTATAGGATAAAATTCATTCAAATTATAATTCCTATAAGTAAAAAAGACTTAAAGGGAAACAAAACAAATAGCACTAAAGAACGTTCTACAAAATATTAGCTCAAAGGCTGAAACTTAACTCGGTACTTTTAAAGGGGGGTTTCTATTTATGTCAGATACCCTAGAAGGGGTTCTCCTCTCTTTACATTACCTAAGTGGGGGTGTATCGTGCATACCCCAAGGGGGGTTTCCTTTTTCTCAAATACCATCATAGAGGGGGCATTTCCTTACATACCTCAAAGGGGTTTTTCTAACCTTGTATCAATATACCCCAAGGGGGGTCTTTCTTTCTCAAAACACCACACAAGTGGGGAGGTTCTATACATACCCCAAGGGGGGTTTCCCTTTGCGTTAACATACCCCAAGGGGGGTCTTTCTTTCCCACACACCACTAACCGGGGGTGACCCTTGCCTAACCCAAGGGGGGTTTCCATGTTCCAACACCACTTAAAAAGGAGGGTGATAGGACCTAAATATTTTAAAGTAAATCACACCAATATACTATAAGAAATTTAATTTTGAAATTCAAAATAATGTATATGTAACTTCTGTAATGAAGTATACAAACAACCATACAAGCAAAAATATAAAAGTACAAAGTTTTTCAACAAATATGTATTTCATCGAAATGAAATTAAATTAGAAACTTTTTCAAACCCACGCTCTTTAAGAAAAAGTAAAAGATCCTTCTTTATACCAAGGAAAAATTAAGGTTGTTCTACAAAAGCTGGAACAAGAACTATGCCTTTTCTGCCAGTATAATATTTGGAATAATGAAGTCTTAAGATTTTCTAAATTCAAACAAAATATGCATCATGAAAAACACTTAGGTCTTCAAGATGAGCAATATAAACTAATGATCGAAAATGCTCAACTTCATAATGAAAATGAAAAACTAAAAGACACTATTAACCAATTGCAAACAAAACTTAAAGAAATATCTAAGAAAAAAGCCATCATGGATAGCGCGAGTAATTAGCGAGAATAATTCTCCAATTATTGTATCAAGGCACGGATGTTCAACAAGTCCATCCTTTACTCATTTCAAACTGTCTTTCTCACACAAATTTACTTGAGCGAGAGGTACTTAGAACCACAACCTTGCAACTAACTAAACAAAAGCACAGAAGCATAAGTCGAGAAGATACTTCTTTATTATATACAGTCCCTTTGTGGGGCCTGACACATCGATAGTTGAGGTTCAGCTTAAGGCGCTAGCTTTTATACCTTTCTTAAGATTTGGGTATACTGAGGGTCGTGTTAAAAGAAGTTAGAACTTGGAAGATAGACTTAAAACAGGTTTCGCTGAGGTTTCGGTTTTTTTTTTGTGTGACTTTTCAATACTTAACTATCAATACTTAACTTTGGGTATTCAAGTGTTGCTAATTGGTTATACGACGTAATGAGTGCCCGAGTTTGATTTCCTCTAAGTCAATCTTCTTTGGTGTATTTATTTGGAGTGACTTTTCAATACTTAACTTTGGGTATTCAAGTGTTGCTGAGGGAATCTCCAAAAAATTTGTTTCCAACCCTTCGGGTGTGCATAAGGAAAGAGTAAGGGTTTAAAGCCGGAAAAGCAATTTCTATGTAATTCATTAGTAGAAATATGGAAGGAACTTAAATTCTGTATTATTCCTCAAACGCTATGGCAATAAGGATAACATACCTCATATAATTCTTGATTAAGGTAACAACTACAGACTAACAATCAATCCAACGATCAAAATTTTTAAGCATAATAGCAGGACATCGTTAACTACGGATCACAAGGGTTTCCCAACTTCATCCATCGGAGACATCTTCCACGGTCAAGACTTACTCTGGGTTTTCGGCACCAACTAAGTCATCCACTTTTCGGAAGGAAAGTTAACTAGGATTAATTCAAATTCTCTCAATTCAATACCTATGTTCATATCTCAAGTTTAGGCACCATAATAGCCTCCATCGGTCAAGAGATTTGGGTTTAAAGAGTTGTCTTAGGTTTATCTGGATAATAGCCTCGGTATCCATTAGATTTTTTATTTGCCGAATTTATTATTCTATGCTTCCTGATGAAACTAGAGCGACCGGTCATATCCAATCTGATTTAGGATACGCATCTTCCATCATATTGTGGCTAGAGACTTAGGTTTAATAAGTTGCACGGCAACAAAATACGCATCTTCCGTCATATTAATGCTGGAAAACGTGACAACCACAGTACAAGACTCTTAATCTTGAGGTTGCGAGTTCGTTCATCACGTCGGGCTCCTTTTATTGGAATATATTAAGGTTGTAATTCCAAGAGTTGAAGAATAAAAGTCTTAGCCTTTAAAGGAAACTAACAAATTATAATCTACCTTAGTGACCCTACAGGGTCACCCATCTTACTTCACCGCTCCTCCGTGGTCTTGGACCACATGAGCATTCAACTAAAGAAATGATCCATTGAAAAGAACATATCGCTTCAACTTTCCCTTGTGGTGTTTCGACTACAGCAAATAAGGTCTCTCGCTTGATCATAGGTTTCTTGTCCATTCTGTGTTCTATAGATAATAGATTCGTTATTTGAGGTTCCTATTCTACCAAACAAAAACAAGGACCCAAATCAATCGACAAAAGCATTAAGTGGCCTATTACTTAATTAAGTTTCAAATTCAGTCTAAACTAGGCATCAGTAGAGAAGGTCCAAGGTAGGTCATCCGATCATAGACTTGCCATCCAGCGCTAATTTTTCAATTCCTTAGGTAAGGGATACTCATTGCTCACTACTTGTCTTGAAAGAAAATGGTTATAGAAATCAAACATGGCCGCCACAACCATCTTGTTTAAGACAGGGGATGCAACTAGCCCTCTGACCTCAGCTTCTCCAGTCATTATAGCACACATCTGCAACAATCAAGGTTTTTGGGGTCGTGGCTTTGTCATTGCTATTTCCAGAAAATGGAAACTTCCAGAACAAGTATATAGAAGCCATAATAGAAAACTTTCTTTAGGAGACCTGGACATCGTCCAAGTCCAAACTAATACTTTCGTTGCAAATTTGATTGCCCAAGGTCATCCAAGGTTACCGATTCCAATCTCTTATCACGGTCTTAGACTATGTTTAAAGAAACTAGCCGTTAAAGCAATCGAAATCCAAGCTGAAATCCAAATGCCCAGAATAGGAACAGGACTAGCCAAAGGCTCATGGTCAGTAATTCAAACTATTATTCAAGAGGAACTATGTAATAAGAACCTTAAAGTCACCATTTATGATTTGCCAAAACCAGAATAAACCCTACAAGCAGCTTAGGTCATTTCAACATTCATATTTTATGGTGCCTAAATCCATTTCTAGCATGAAGGCTCTCCCATCAAAATAACCATTGTAGTTGACTTCGCGATCGTATTGACAAGGAAGGGGAAAATATAAGGACTCATTTAAGCACCAAACTCGTCAGCCACTTTCAAAATGGCCAAACGTATTTCACAAATTACCCCATACCAGATTTCACTAAACGAATGGAAGTAAAGGGCTATTAGAACCCAGCACTAGTCCACTCCCTTTGCATTGAGCCCAATCCCATCCAGCATATTTGTCCTAAGGAAACGGACAAATCACCTGTCGAATCTGTCAGACGTAAGTTCTAGAGTCATTAATCACGGGATTCTAGGACCAAGGGTCTTCATGTAATTTATCAATGTCAAAAGACACCCACGTCTTGTGCTAGATCAAGCTTGATCACGAGAATCAGAACGATCTTGCAGATTTGAGCAAGAGCCAAGACAAGCATCGTTCATCCAATTTCTAAATCTAGGACAAAACCATATTTGGCTTGAGCTTAAAATAAAGAACTCCAATTAGAACCAAGAAAAATTGGCAAAAGAGTTTAGTCTCATTTCAAAATTTGGCACGATGAAGCCAATCCTATATATCCAAGGCGAAATCCCTGCCGGAATTAGATTCGAAAACGACATTATTCTTCATTTTGGCAACGAAATAGGATTTCTTTCTTACGAATCTCGAGATTTATTTAGAAATTGGGACACAACGAGGCGTCTTTCGAGAAATTTTTTGGCATCCTATCCACTTGGCAAAACGCAATTTATCCGCATTACGCCAAAACTTATTTTAGCCAACATGATCGTAGAGGTGTCGCCAAGGCTTGCCAACCCCCTCAAGTTTCTGAAACTCTATAAATGCTTACGAAAAGTGAGAAGAACTGCTCAGTCTTCTTCCAGCGCGGTACACTTCCAGTTCCCTCAGACGAGCTACTACAAGAAGCATTGGCCTCTTATCAAAAAACTCCTATTTGACAACTTCTCGCAATTCAACGTACAACTCTACATCTATACGTTTACTTAAAAACGAAAGTTAAAAGTTAACTACAATTAAAATACATCTTTTACAACTCCTTAACTTCTCGTGTCAATACAACTAAAAGTGGCCCTTAGGTCAAAAACCTAAAAACTTAAGTTTCTCAACCTATTTCAAAGAATTTGTCCAACTACAAATTCGACAGGCTATAAAAATCATCAAAAAGTAAGCAAACGAAAATTCTTTATTCTTAAAAAACTGCTAAAACTTACAAAATGACTTCCCGAAACCTTGCTTCGGAATTCGATAACGAAAACCAACCCGGTAATACATCAGCTAACCAATCCCCGTTACAACCACCCAATCCTATCCCAGCAAATAACGTTATCAACCTACCCCTCAACCCTCAAAATCCAAATCCTCTTGAAGCAAACGGCGAAGTACCACAACCTGCACAACCACAAGCAGGAGTAACATCTAGAATTAGGGTTACAGTCAAGTTCCCAAAGTTTAGCGGAACACCTAAGGAAGACATACGTCGTTTTCTTTTTAAATTCGAGATGGCCGCCATGGCGAACCATCTGACCACCAATACTTGGCCTTTATATCTAACGGAATCACTTCAGGGCACAGCGGAAGATTGGTTTGCACACTATGTTGCTGAACTTCAACAAATCAACCCTGTTATTACTTTAAACTATGACATTATTAAAACAAAACTAATCTCAGTATTCGACAATCGCGACACGGTTGCCGCAGAAGAAAAGGTTATGAATCGCAAACAAACGGTCAATGAGTCCACGGAAGCTTATGCTTTCGAAATGCTCAATTTACTTAATCAAATGGATCCTAATATGACCGAGGATCGTAAGCTCCAATATATGACCCGCAATTTGCGACCAGCTTTCTTACAACAGCCAGCCTTACTCAAACCCACTACGGTGGAAGAATTCTTACAAATCATGAAGCGAATAGAAGAGGCCAGGTCTATGTTGACCAGGCAAACCGATGTTAATGTCATTGAAAATGTTATGTCCAACCAGCGTGACACAATGATTATTAACGAAAAGTGTGAACAACTGGAAAAACAGCTGCAGACTTTCATGACTACACAAAACGTCTTAAACTCTTTACCACGTAAAGAGGTCAATCAACAAACTTCTAATCTTTATCCGCAACTACCAACAGAGGACTTTATTTCACAAACTAACACGATCCAAGACCCTAACCTTTACCGAGGGCCAGGTCAATTCGGTCTAAATACTCGACTAGGAGGGTACTCCAAACCCTATACGAGAGGAAACATGCGACAACCTAGTCGAGCTTGCTACTTATGCAATAGCCCATCACATCTGGCTTCACGTTGCTCTAGAAATAGATGCACAAAATGCCTTCAACCAGGACACACAGCTGATCGCTGTAGATTATCAGTTTACTGTCGATATCACAATACAACAACGCATTCATCAGCCAATTGTAGAAGCCAAAGACCAATTCAACCACAGCAACGCGTCTTTTGTTCATTTCACAATTCGTCTACCCACTCGGAATCAGAATGTCGAGCAAAAAACGGCTTAGGTCGGACGGGAGGCGAGGCTCCACGTCTGAACCGAATGCCTCGCTTCAACACAGCTCCACAGAATTAAACCAATCAGGTTCATTAACAATCGATTCATCTATAAAAATCTTTAATATAGGTAGTACCAATCTCTTAAAAATTTCTGGCGAGGTAAACTCACAAATTATTGATATTCTTCTTGATACGGGAAGCGAAACTTCCTTAATCGACAGTGCGCTTGTATCCTCTAACCAAATCTTTAACCTTCAAAGAAAAGTTGTTCTAAACGGGATAGGAGAACAAGCGGTTACCCCACTTGGAGTCTCCCCCGTAAAAATTAAAGTTTATCAAACCATAATAACCCATCCTATGTTAGTTGTCTCAAACTTCAAAACCAAAGCACTACTAGGAAATGACTTTCTAAGGTCTCACAAAATTGCAATTAACTATGATACAAGTAAAGTTTTTTGGTGCGAAAAAGAAATTGATATGATACCGGTACAAACCGATGACCTATCTATTAAAATATACACAATTAAGTACGATTTGATAAGTCCCGACAACCACGGACAACCCCTTTTCTGCCGGCATGATCAAGCTATAACGAATTCCTTGACTTCCAAGACGTCTTCTGATCAAGGACAGAGGGAAGATTTATCTCAGAATCCGTTACAGCCAGACACATTCTACGATATTTATAAACAACCCAGAAGCCTTGACAAGATCAAGGAAGTCGCAGCACGGCCTAGTTTTATAGGACCGACTGTCCAAAGCGACATGGACAGGAGAAAACCCTGGACGAAGTCAGAGGAAGCCCTTGAGGCGTCGACTCGCGCAGCCTCTATCAAGGAAGTCGCAGCACGGCCTAGTTTTATAGGACCGACTGTCCAAAGCGACATGGACAGGAGAAAACCCTGGACGAAGTCAGAGGAAGCCCTTGAGGCGTTGACTCGCGCAGCCTCTGTACTTTGTCATAATCAAGCCATCGACCATCACGATGCACCCCACCTGGAAAGGGGCCCACGCAGGTTAAGAGCTTCCAGATGGGTAGAGGAGTCACCCATACTCCTACCAAAATACTCTTTACAGCAGAAGGATGAGCAGACTACCATTGCAGACGGTGAACCATCCGAGATCCAAAGAAGCCTTAAGCAAATCTTTGGACGTTCCATGTGAAGAGGGCGATTTGATTATCCATCCTCATCAGCCACAAGACCTACCACCCACTCCTGGGAAAGACGGAAAAACAAGTCACTACCTTTCTCTACTGGGACAGGAGGAAGGACAGCTACAGACAGCTTGTGGTCAGGCAGAACACAGAACAGATCCTATTCAGCAAACAAAGCTAGTACAGGACTCGATGCGGCGAACACAGCCAAGCGAAGATAGTATACGGCTCGGCCAGCCATTGTTGTACCCTAAACGACTCACACAGTCAGAAGAGGAAGTATTAGAACTAAAACAGTTACCACAGTACCCTATCCGACTCACACAGTCAGTACAGGAAGAAGTAAGAACTACTGAGTCAGCAGTAAATCATATCCGGTCAACGCCACCAGCACAGTGCGAAGATGATTCAGAAGACGCTTCACAGCAACAAAAGGAACCTATTCCACGAATAGAAGAATCAGAAAGGATAGAACAGAAATCAACTTACACACAGCCTGGCACGCTACAAAAGCCACACTTCAATTCCATCTCCGCGGAACCCCGAAATCCAAACGTACTTCAACCGGACGCGGTTGCCCAAACCCCACTGACAAATAACAAAGACATTGCAACTTTTAAAAACAATGATTCCTTACAGATTATAGATGACTTACGAACAAAAGATACGAACGTTGCAACAAATGAACTTAGAAATTCGGATAAACTAAACAAAGAGCACCTTCAGAATCATAACGATAACAAAGCTACTACAGTTAAAGGCACGAAAGAAATAAAAATTGACGAGACAAATCCTGATTTTAACATATTTCAACTTCCTACTCACCTTTTACAAGAGCACTTGAACAAGATTTTTGAACGAATAAACCCTGATCTTTCATCTGAACAAAATACGGAAATGAGAGAACTTCTCTCCGAATTCCCGGATGTCTTTAGCTATAAGAACCAAATCGGCAAAGTTAAGAACTATACACATCATATTGTCCTAAAACCTAATGCAAAAACGTTCCGGCACCAGCCAGTTAAAAGATGTCAAGCAGCAATGGAAGCAGAAAATGCAGCTATTAAGGAACTACTCCGTCTTAAGCGTATTCGCCCTGGAAACTCTAACTATTGCTCACGAACCGTAATGGTTAGCGATGGTCATACACTGCCAGACGGAACTAAAGGGTATCGCCTAGCTATTGACTACGGTCAACTTAATTCCTTTACGGCACCTATAGAATTTGCATTAGTAGGTATAGACACTATTCTAGAATGGCTTAGACCACGCCATACATATATATCTATTTGTGACATTACAAAAGGCTTTTTGTCTATTGAACTTGCGGAAGAATCCAAACAATACACGCAATTTACTACTTTTTTGGGTAACTTTGAATTTAATTTCGTACCCTATGGGATTACTAGTGGACCCGCCACATTTTGTAGAGCTCTTACGATGGCATTAGGAACGCTTTTATGGGTTACTTGTGCTACATATATCGATGATATTATATTTGGATCAGAAAAATGGAAAAAACATCTCCAAGACATACGTCTTACTTTTTTAAGGTTGCGTGAATTTGGCATAAAACTAAGCATTCATAAATGTAAATTCGGCTATACAGAAATTTCGGTTTTAGGAATGATCTTAGATCAAAACGGAATCCGACAAAACCCGAAAAAGATCAAAGCAGTCCTAGATATACCTTACCCTACCTCGGTATTAAAACTCCAAAGAGCTCTAGGTTCAATTAACTGGCTTAGAAGGTCAATTCCGGAACTTTCTATTATTGCACAACCTTTATTTGAACTTGTTAAGAAAGATGTTCCTTTTAAATTTGAAGAAAAGCATAAACAAGCATTTGATTTGATTAAGACCAAATTAACAACAGAACCAGTACTTCACTGGTATAAGCAATCAAGAGAAACAATTGTATATGCAGATGCAAGTTTATCAGGTATAGGCGCTTGCTTATTTCAGATTACAGAAGACGGTCACGAAGTGCCGTGTGCTTACCATTCAAACACCCTAACACCATCTCAATCCGCACTTCCCGCATATTTGCGTGAAATTCTAGCAATCGTCACTGCGTGTCGAGTTTTTCATATTTATCTTCAGGGGAAGAAATTTACCATTTTCTCTGATAATTTACCAGCGGCACATATAATTAATAAAATGAATCTAAGCAAACGCATTAACGATCGCCTACTACTTTGGTCACTTATGGACTTATGGTCTTATGGACTATGACTTTGTTTTAAAGCACAAAAGCGGAAAATATATGGAATTCCCAGATTGGCTAAGTCGAGAAAGTCAATTACAAACTTTTAATGACGTTACGGAATTACAAAACCCAAATAATATTCAAATCAATCAACTAACAACAGAATGTAAAGTTAAATCACTACCAGCAGACCTCAACTGGACATTTTCAGCGGAACCACATCATTGGATAGAACTACAACTAACGGACACTTTTTGTTCCGAGATTCGAATCAAATGGGAAAACGGCGACCCACAAACACGAGCTCGTTATATATTCCAAGATAACTTAATTTACGATCTTAAGTTTGGCTTTCATAGAATTGTTGTGCCCTCGGCACTTCAACTATCTATTCTTAAAGAAGCTCATACAGCTCCCCTGGGCGGACATATGGGATTTACAAAAACCTACTACAAAATAATAACCCGGTACGCTTGGCCCACACTTAAGCGGGACCTAGCTCAATACATTCTCAATTGTGAGTCTTGCGGGCGTATGAAGAGACACTATGGAAGAAAAATTGGAAAAATGGGCGCACTCCCAGTACCAACCTATCCATTCCAAATAATTTCGTCAGACATCTTGGGAAAACTCACACCAAGTAACGGATATACTTTCATTATTAATATCATATGCCTTTTAACACGGTATACTATTCTCGTACCCTTGCGTAACATAACCGCAGAAAGTATAGCTAAAGTCTTTGAAGACGAAATTTTCTTAAAATTTGGCACACCACAAGTCATCATAACGGATAATTCTACAAATTATACTTCTCAATTCCTGAAGTCTCATGCCAAACTGTTCCAAACAAGGATAAGACACGTTTGCTACTATTCTAAAGAGGCAAATAGCCAGTCTGAAAAAATTAATAGTATTTGGCACTCAATGATTCGAAATTACGTAAATGACCAACACTCAGATTGGTCAAAATATGTTAAACTTTTAACGTTTTGTATTAACACTGCACCAACCAAGAATCTTAACTATCAGTCACCATTTTCTCTAATGTTTGGGAGACTACCAAGATTTCCATCTGACTTTCCAAATGCTTTTCAAAACGAAGATTTAAAAACAAAAAGAGCCAAAATCTTTAGTTTATGGTGCAAATTAAGACGTCAAATAACAAATAGACAAATTTCCTATCAAAAAGCTGTAAATCCAAATCGAATAACCATTTCTTTTAATATTGGAGATCAAGTAAGATTGACATATCCAAGAAAAGGCGACCATGGTCAAGTAACTAAATGGGTACCGTATTACTATGGAGAGTACACCATAAAAGAAAAAATTAATGATGAAATATATAACGTCCAATGCAATAAAACTAAAAGATCATTTAACGCTCCGACCAAAAGAATGAAAATCATCCAAAATCAAGAATTACCAATTGACGAAGCTATTGATAATTTGGTTTTAGAAAAACAATTTCTTTCAGATCTACTCCACTTTAAAGAACTTCTAAACTTTATTCAGGAAATTAAATTTCAACCACCTAATAAAGTTAACGAATTATACATCTTTGTTTTCAATATAACCCTTCCACGAACACAACTATCGCAATCAGAACTTAAAGATCTTGCAAAGTTAAAAAATATCACCGATGTTATTGTCAACAAAGAGGTCGAGACTCAGGAACTCTTTCAAGTTAAGTATTCATCATCATTTATCTTAGAACCTTCTGGAATCTACTTGCATCAATTAGATAACGATTTCCAAATTGAAAATATTATTCAAACAAGGTATCATTTAATGTCTAACCACATAATTATCCAACATTCACTTTGGGAAGAGATCACAATAAGTCTAACGATTTTAACATGCATTAAATTACGAATGTTTATTTCAATCTTTGGATTAATCATTAAGATTTTATCACATTCAGAGAATAAGCAAAGGATAATTACTTTTCTACGAGACAACGAACAAAGATTTCTAGAAATGGCGCGAAACCATCAATTAATTGAACAGTCTGCCGAAGACAAAGAAAACGTAACTGAGCAATTACATCCAAACCACCTACAGCCAACCTCTCCCCATATTTCAAATACAGAAATTCCTTCTCCCTTAACTACTCCGACTACCTCCGATCGCCCTTCTAGAAATAGAAAACCACCTACTTGGTTAGATAATTTCAAATATTAATGCAAATCCTGAGCTTTGACTAACTGAAGCTTATTACTAATGCACATCTTAATAAAATTGAGTTAAGTAAATTATATAATTAGGATAAAACAAACATGTACCTTATAACTTGGATTCCCATTTTCAACCTTCTGCTGACATCTGTTCTCTCACTTCCAACACCCGAGGAGGAGAGGCTTTTTCGCCTCTACTACACGTCTTTGGCACCCAAACAACCTACTCTATGGTACTGCGACCGTAACAACGGAGCCATGACTTACAAACTACCTGAAGTCACTGACTGTGAACTAGAAGAACTCACTAAAGAAACAAAGGTCGTACCGATTACACTCTGGCAAGAAGCACCCTCAATTGGAGCCATCAAAGCTCACCATTGTCGAGCAGTTCGCACCACCGAATCAAGGTCATTTTTCTTCTTTGGGAGCCACTCTTCAATATCAAAAGAAGAAGAAGTTAAGGTCACTGCCGAAGAATGCCAAATTATGGCAGAAACCTCAAAAGCCCCAAATGGCAAACAAATGCAAATGATCTTAGAAGGGGTCCAAGGAACTCAAGACGTCGCAAAGGTAGACTATAGTTGGCCACATACCAACACAGATGTTGTCACCAACTACTTCATTTCTTCAGTCACTGTCACCATCTCAAACTCAGACTCCACAATCGTAGCACCCCTACCACTCACCAGTTCCTGTAGCTATCTGGCTAATTACTGTCCAGGCACTGGAGGATCAATCCTAATCTGGTCTTCACACCTATTCAAAACATGTCGAATTGAAAAACTAGCTTCTACGGAATGCATTCTCTCAAATAATAATCACCTTACGTGTCCAGAACAAACAATCAGCATTACCAACATCCACTCAATCCCTTATTGCTCACTTAATATGGGAACTGGATCCCAAGGTATGCTCTTTACCCCCGATAATGACCTCTCGACTATTATTGACGCTCATATTGACATCACCACCTCATTTGAAGCCGCCACCAGAGTCACTATCCGTGACCAAGATCTTCGAAAAAAGAGAGAAGTCATTGAACTTGACGATTCTACACTGATTGATCTGATTGCTAAAAGCAAACCAGGAAAACCACCATTAACTACACCAGAGTCACTATCCGTGACCAAGATCTTCGAAAAAAGAGAGAAGTCATTGAACTTGACGATTCTACACTGATTGATCTGATTGCTAAAAGCAAACCAGTAAAACCACCATTAACTTTCCTTACTACACCACAGCCAATTCAACAAAACCAAAGACAAAGGTCTATTTCTGTACCACCCATTGAAACAAGAGGCAGAAGCTTCTAAATCTATTCTGGATCAACAACACAACCAAAACGAACGAATACTAAGAGACTACAAATCCGAAGTAATTGTTCCAGTAACAAGCAGTAATCACCCAAACATCGCACAAATGCTACTAAGACAAAACGAGGAATACTACAGAAACAGAGAACTTCTCCGACAACGAAACTTACCTCTACCACCCACACCTCCTTCCACTATAATTCCTATTATCCATGAAGCCAACCAAATTTCTATTCTTCCTAACCAACCAAGAAGTGCTAATATGATTTTAGAAGGCACCGAAGAAGATATTGTTCAAAATTTAAGAGCCCAACATCGAGCTCAACTTCCGAGACCCTCTCCAAAACCAGCAGATACTTTAGAAACTACATCCAAATCTAACTCTAAATTCCAATTCCTGCATGACTGGATACAGAGTAATATGTCTAGCTCAATTTCAACTCTGATCCTTCAGACCTGCATCAACCAACGTATGATCTTAGAAATGAGTACATATCTTACGGAAACAAGAGATCCCAACGTCATCCCTAGAGTTCTACTTAAAGATAATCGTTATCAAACTTATCTCCAAGGAGATGCTCTCGCAATCACGCCGTGTGTCCAAATCGACCAATATCACTTCATCCACCAGGAACAAGAAAATAACTGTACAAGAAATCGACCACTCCAGTTCATGTACCAACATGAGAAACTCACTGGTTATCTTCAAGAGCTCAGCAAACACATTACACTGGAACCCGAATACATACCTTGTGAAGAACAAACTCCGTTCTACTTTAATATTGGCAATGATAAAATGCTACTTCTTGGCAACGCTTCAGCTACAGTTGTAAACTTCCCTACAATTCCTTTGCCAGCAACTTCCAAAGTGCCATCCAAACCAATTAGTGATATTACCTTCAAGAGCCCAGGCTCTATTTCGCTTAAACAAATCGGAACGTCTAACACTTTTATTTCAATGCTTCGTCAAATGAGAGCACCTTCGGCCATCGATAATATTATTCGATCTAGACTTTCGGGACGACAACTATCTTCAGCTCAAGAAAAAGTGAAGGATCTCATTGCTGACTGGACTATCAATCCCATTCGAACGCTGTTTTTCAAAATCCTTGTAACTATTACAGCACTACTTCTCTTACATTTACTTACCATTTATATCATCTTTAAATCACGAACGGAAATTGCTTCACTCACGAGATCCTCTATTCAAAGATGGCGACGACCACGACATCCTGAGGTTATGATGACAACAGTAAATCCAAATCAAAATCACTCCATCGTCATTCAGCCGGTTCAATACCGAACTATCGAAATGGAACCTCATCAACAACTTTACTATCCCCAGGTCCCAACCATGGCAACTTATGAACCACCATATATATCTCCACAAGGAATTATATACGGCCAACCAACAAGATACTGACGCCTCCAATTTCTATTCATAACACTACTCACTAAATTTGTAGATAGTCAGCAAGTATTTCATCGTTCACAAAATTTACTCAAAAATAATTACTCACCACTTAAGCATCTTTATAAGGATTCCCAAATCAAACCAATTTGGACTCTAGGAACCCTTCAACCCCTGTACTCAAATGAAATCATCCATCTAACAAATTTCACCATCGCAACATTGGAACTTATAAACAACCTACCAGAAGAATCACTCTTCACCGCCTTCGTTTGTACCAGCTCTTATAGTTCAGTTTATGCTGAACGAACACCGTTTACCAACACCACTACTTATCGAATTATTCATCAAGAACCTAATCCCTCTATATCCTTCCAAACTTGTCTTCAACTCCTTAACCTTGGCTATGATCCTTCAGGTCAACCACTTTCCTTACTACCCGCAAATTCACCATTTTTCCAAAAACAGATCCCTGAAAATATACTTCCTTATTTTCCTCTCTACTCTACGTGGAAAAAACCTCGTCTACGTCAAGAACTTAATGCGACTTCCTCAATTCAAATGTTCTTCTTAGACCATCATCTTCAGAAAATACTTATTGATGTAAAACCTCACCAAATTGTCTCGCTTCATGGACTCTTTACCACAGAAGAATGTTTATGGGGACAACAATCATGTCAACTCACTGACGGTATCCTACTACAACGCCCACAAACTTTAACCCGGTCTTGTCCCCTATACTCAATCATAAGCAAATTGTGCTTCATCTTACCTCATCAAATAATATGCCCTGAATCAAGGATTTCCATCATACCTTGGTTACCTTCATCAACCCTGGATTCAACACCAAGTGTTAGAATTACCACAACTCCAATTTACCCACCCATAACAACTCCTCGGGAGAAAATCACCATCAATACCAAATTCCCTAACCTTTATGATAGGCTTCAGCTTGTCTCACAAACCCATCTACAAGCTGTAATGATTGGAACATGTTCGCAAAATATAAATTGACCATATTTCTTACAGAAATGGCCATATCAGTCATCCTACTCATCTTAATCTACACGGTCTACACTGACGCAGCAATGAGAGAAGTTTCTCTTGTGTTTGATCAATCACAACGCCTTGTCAATTTTAAAATCGAAGATGATGCAGAACTAAATTCTCCGACCATACCACCAACCTCTCAAACACAAACTTGGAGCGTGGGCATGATGTCCATTCGCCCAGACTCTTGCCCTTTTTCTCTGGAAAATTCTATTATGATGTCCATCGAACTTTGGAGCAGCGAAACAAATACTAAAGACTTCCCTGCATTTCTGTGTATTCATCAAAAGGATATTTACATCTATCGCCCGAGCCTTACAGAACCCCTAACTCACACCATATCTTTCGACCAAACATCACTCTCGGCTACCCAATGCGAAGAAATGTCTACTACTAAAAAGGATCCCGAAGGATATGAGCTCGAAAGATTTAATCAAACCACCCTGGGAACAAAGAACTTACTGATTACTAACAACACCCAACTTCGCGCCAAGAATCCTTGGGGAATGCAAATCGACAATTACTTTCTAATCGAAACCGCGGTAACTTATGATCCACACACAGGTTTTGTGCGTAGCCGCTACATGCAAGATCTAGAAGACAAATGTAGTTTTGACGACAACCAATGTTACACATCCAAAGGAATTATCGTTTGGAGACTTCTAACTACAACTAAACAAAACTGTACCCTAAACAAAAGGTTGTCATCCAATTGCTATCTAAGCCCAAATCAACTAATATGTCCAGATTTATCACTAAGTTTCACCGACTATTTGACGTCGCTAAACTCTAATTGTGGAGCGAAACTTGGGGTCGTTCGCGCTATCATAGAGGATCAAGAAGGACTCAATACGACGAACCAAAATATACTGGACGTTCATCAGAAATTCAAAATCGAGATGAGATTCGACAGTCTCTTCAAATCAATCAAACTAGGACGACCAAACTTCTTAAAGATCCTGCACATTGGAGCATGTGATTTCCAAACAAAACAAAGGGCATCCCAAATACAACCTCCTACAATTACGTCTACACCAGTACGAGGACAGAAAATCATCAACCTTCAACAGATGATTTCACTCTCTCAATCACAGCCAATAATAGAGAAAGGAATAGATAACGGACTCCTCGCCAGATACCTCACTAACCCCACATCACCAACTCTTAAACCCATCTCACGACAACCACACCCATTCGATGTCTTCTTCAAATAAGAAAACTCCAATCAACGTCCTATAATTAAAAATATAACCTCGACATATACTTTAAATGCTAGTTTAAACTATAAGTGCTTTTGCTTTAACCACATTTTATTATAACCACAACTCTTAATAATCTAATCTTTGTAGTGCAAACCATCCTACTCGTCTTCCTATTTTCCACGGCTTACGGTGTAATTCTGGATACTACTGACCAGGAATTACTAGACATGCTTCAAAACAACGTCTCAGCCCTTATCACGCCTTCTATTGAAACTACACACGAAAATCTAGAAATAGGGAAATATCCTCTAAACAACCCAAACCAGCTTAGCTACTGGACACTGGGACAAATATTCAAAGTAACAAACAATTCTATTTGCTCTTCGCCAACCACAGCTCAAGCGGTAATTTTATCAAATTTTATTACTTCAACACCCCTTAACAAACCAAAAATAGGATTCGAATGCATCAAAACACTTACTAAGGAATCTAAAACCGTGTATTTCTTTGGACAACAAGAATATGCAGTAACCTATACTAACGTTCCTATAAGCTTAACGGAATGTTCAAAATTAGTCCTCTCAAGAAAAACACCTAATGGGGAAATCTTATTACCAACAAACTTAAATCATACACGATTTGCCACCAGAGATAAGCCGTCCACTTACTATTACTGGACAGGAACAGTCACAGACACGGCCGTCAATTATGAAATTATCGTCCATAATTTTTCAGTAAACCATCAAGGATTCATACAAAACCATAATTTAAACATGTTTCTACCTTGCGTATACGATCATGGTTTTTGTCCACTTATCCAAACAATCATGATTTGGGGGGACCAATATCAATACTTTACACCAGACCCTCTTTGCTTTCAACAAACATATAACGATCAATCATGCATTATCGATACAGAAAAAATCATCTGTCCACACTTGGGAATTACAATCAGCTCACTGTCATACTCTTACAAATGTGGAATACCATTGGGATACATACAATTAGTCATCACTAATAACGTTACAAACCTTTCAGAGACCAAAAGCCCAGGATTTCTACCATTAAACACAGAATTCAATAAGAATTCAATCAATTAATAGATACTTTGTCCTTACAAGAACAAACTAATGTATCCATCTTAGGAGTTCAGATAGGTATGTGTAACCCAGATTAAACAAAAAAAGAAGATACAGACCTAAAATTCCAGCGCTCAAATTAAAAACAGGTCTTAATCACATGGAAATTAACTATAAAAGGAAACCATTCTTTTTGAAAGGTATAATTATTTAACGAAAAAATAACCCTTGTTGTGTGTACTCTCTAAAAGATTTTATGCGTGCTCTTGACTTATAAAACAGAAAAGTAGAAAGCAAAAGTATGTGTTTGGTGTGCTCTTCATAGATTACTAGTCACTACTATATTAAAGAAAAGAAAAATTAAAAATAATAATAAAAATAATAAAAAGAAATCGAAAAATTTCAAAAAAGATGTATAAAAACCTAATACAAAAATAATTGTTAATTACTAATTACCATTTAGGAAACTTTAACTATATTTATCAATATATATATAGTTTAACTTTTAGAAGATTATAATTATCTTTACATAAATGTTTAAAATCAAAAAGAGAAAAAAAATAATATATATATATATACATATATAGAACATATATAGAAAAATTGAGCCACATAACTGTTGTAAATATGACTACCTTTAAACTGAAAACTTTAGGTCTTCAAAATATGTATATAAGAATTACGAACGAAAACGAAAACGAAATGAACGAATTTAGGTAATATAATATTAGAATAGTTCAAATTTACAAAACTAACATTGCGTGAAAGACCAAGGCTAAAAAATTATGTAAACTTTCTCATTAGACATGACAAAAACCGAAGGGGGGGTGTATATGTCATACCCCAAATCCGCCTACGCAAATGGCCAATTTGGAGAATGACACTTTCCCCGTGTCGCTTTGGAGAGGCCCGCGGCCCACTCCAAAAGCGACACGTAGCAATAGGCCACTGTGC
>VYYI01001536.1:0-18985 GCA_021029175.1 Bilobella aurantiaca
AATTCTACCTCTATGCAGGGTTCGTCATTCTATGGGTGCTTATTGCAAAGAAAATTTTTCAACAAAAATGTCTATTATAACCCGAGTTTGGCGTAGTTTTACTTTGCGTAATTCTATTGTCATTCAATTGTCCAAACGAATACCACACTCTTGAATCAAATCAACATGTCTTTGCGTATCTTTGCATGTAAGTTATATAGCCGTATTCACAGGGCAAGAATGTCCTTTGTTACGAAATAGTGTGCTAACACGGTGTTCTTTTGATTCTGTTTGCTTAATTTGAGGAGATACAAACGAATGGATTTATCGCTTTGCCTTTCGTTTCTTGCGCCCGAGTCTGAATCAACAGAAAGGTTAAATTAGAGCCCTTTGAAAGTAAAAGTGGTTGTTCAAACATAAGGGGAACTAATTAGATTTCCAATTTCTATGAAGGTGTGACATGGTACTAGCCCTAAGCGAGGCGTCGCTGCATTGAATGCTTCGATAACCTCGCTGCGCAACTAATCCAATTCTACCTCTATGCAGGGTTCGTCATTCTATGGGTGCTTATTGCAAAGAAAATTTTTCAACAAAAATGTCTATTATAACCCGAGTTTGGCGTAGTTTTCGTTTTGTTCTTATAAAATTTTGAAAATTCATCTAACACTTCCTTAATGAAAAATATAGGTTGTTCCATGCGCTTGCTTTTTAGTTGAGAGTCAATAAACCGAATTAAATAACCATTGCAGAAGTAAAGTTGCTCTTACTATAATTTCATATAAATTCGAATTTTTGAAAATTATTATTAAATGGAAATGAACTTTTCGGGACAAAATAGGTTGATACATAGAATGCGTAAAATGAAACTTCCTTTGTACTGTATAGTTTTCCAGAGTTAGCATGGCTAACCCTATCAAGCTAAGGCTTTTGAAGAAGATTTTCAATGAAATAGCTTATGCCTAAAAGCGAAGTTCAGGGGACACTCAGAAGGCGAAGAAGAAGCCTTTGTTTAACATACAATGGAAACAGATAAACTACGAATATTCTGTGAGGTCTCACAAAAGGCAATTGGGAAGACTGAAGACATTTTTTATAAAATGACTGAAATAAGTAGCAATGACATTTGTACCAGTGTAGCGTAATACACAGACAAATTGTAAGAAGTTAATTTTGTGTAATAAGAAAACAGATCAAGCCATAGACAACAGAATTTGTGTGAATTCAATTCAAAACATGAAAAATTCGACCAGGCTTCGATATCCCTTTTACTTAATTATGTGATGCATTGATACATGATATATGAGAATTTCAATTGAAATAGCATAAGCTTGCAGTCGTTCTACAATTAGCGTCCGCCAATATTTTTTTTTTGAAAATTTCCGGAAATATGTCAAAGACTATTTTTGTCATATTTCTCGAATATGAACAAGTTTCAAATTTTACAACTTTATGAATTAGGGCCACTGAACATTGAAATATTAAGCTTCTTGATGATTTCAAACTCTCAATGTTAATCTGAAAATCTAGATTGCCATTTGAAGTAGATATTAGAGTAGAAGTTAATCCCAGATTTATTGCAAGTTTGAAATTCTCTTCAAATGCTGCAAATCTAGAGGAAGTGGATTTTCGTGTCATTTCGTTAGGGTTTTAGGAAGACATTTTAAGCTTTTCCAAATAGAACTAAAATATTTTTTGGTGATGACGGTTATTTAACAGCAACGAAAGGCTGAACATACAATTTTAAAATTTCAACATAGGTACATATAGAATTATTTTCAAATAGTTATTCAAATATTATTTCAAATATTGAACTAACGCTATTAAATAGCCGTACTCAAATAATAGCAGATTTTTTGAATGGCTAGCTGACGAAAACACGTCGGATCGACGTGTAAATTTATTTGCTATGAGATCAACTACATTGCAAGTGTATTGCCATGTGAATGACAGGTTTGAAATCATGGTTGGCTGTTTCGCCATGTTTCACCATTTGTCAGTGCAATGCAATTGCTTTATACAAACAGAAATTCAGTGTTTTGTGCATTGGTAAATTGCAAAACGCATCCTTCAAGTAAGCATATTCTGGTTTTATATAATGCAATGTTGTGTACTAATTTGTGAATTTATGACATTTAGTGATGGATCCGAATATTTTATCAACATAAACCATATATTATATGTTAATATTTGAACAATATTTTAGCTTACACCATGATGTACAAGTGCGTTTGAAATGCACATGCTACGGGATTCATTATTTGTAGTTTCATGCAATTTACAACTCCTCTTTGCGGAATGCTTTCATTATTTGGGTTTCATGTGTTTGGTCAATTAATGTTCATTTAAATACTGTTACTTGCGTAGAAACCTAAAATTTCTATATTGCTCTTTAGTTCTACCCAAACATTTCCTATAACAACAAAAATCTACTTACTTGAATAGAAACCTTCACAATTTGCTTGATGTGTTTTTGTCAGAATTTGTGTCGATCAAATTTGAAGGTTGTTCATTATTTTTTGAACTTGTACATTTTTCCGGTGATTTCCAATGCTATGCCGTTTCTATTTGTCGACGGTAGACCGTTTTTTTTTGTATTATGCGGTTCTTGTGGTTTAAATTCGTTTTCCTACTTGTAAAAGTTTCAGTAACATCTAGTGCTAATTGAACCTAAAATTAAAATTAATACATACCACAGTTTCTATATTAAGATGTTAGAATTTAATAGTTTAAAAAAATAGAAGGATGTATTGGTATGAATTGGTGTTACTTTGATCCGTATTTAAACAATTTTATTAATTCTTTTGGTATTGAGTATTGAATTTGCTTTTTATGGAATGCATACAAACGCATTTGGTTTTCATTTATGGACACTGATTATTCCATAAATCCCATTAAATTCCTAATCACAATTTTAAACCTGTCCTGAGTGTTTCCCATGACTTAAGACTGTTTGAAAATGGCAAAAACCAGGAAAATAAATTGTATTTCATAACACATTTTATTCCTCCAATATAATCTGGGACAAGTCAAGAATATGTCAAGAAGATGTAAATTCATCTGCTTTAACATTTAATAATTTGTTAATTTTACATTATGCAAAAGGAGTTCCTTTTGATATTTTATATCGAGGCAATTATAGTAGTTGTTCAGTGGGGACTCAATTATGAGAACCAAAAGTAACAGAGGTGATTATATTTATGAAATCAACCGGATAATGTCAGTGGAGTAGAAAATTTGGTGGAAAGATCTTCACCACAATACGTCATTTTAGAGGTAGACAATTTGTAGTACATAAGCAAACGGTAGGTTATTTTTACATTCTTGGAGGCATAGATTTCATATCGAACAGGTCTATACTAATGCTTTCAAGAATTCCATGTAATTATTCTGGAAAAAAAATGTTCCGGAAGAATAATTCAAAATCCTAAAAATTGAATTAACTTTTTCGGTAACAGTTTTGTTGGAATTTGTCTTCTTGCATTCCTCTCCATTGATTCGCATCATATTGGAGAGTTATTTTTCTGAAATTAATCATGAGTAGAGTTTTGATTTTAAAAAAATGTAGTGCTGTATATTTGTTGAAAATATCTGTGAGATGTCAATTTAAATTGATACAAAGAATACTACTTATAAACGTTTACCGAATTAAACTACAAGTTTGGATGACCCAATAATGTGAAATTAGCTAATTCAAAAGATAAGGTACTAGATATCAGATAGAAAAAGGTATTAGATATCAGATAGAAAGAGATATTAGAAATAGAAAAAAGTTTTAAAGCTTCAAAAATTATTGAAATTGCACCCTTGTAATAGTAATAAATAATACAATTTTTTTTTGAAACTCGGTAAAATAAGAAACGTTAGACGTTAACAATGCCTATTAGAACCAACAAAAAAAACGTTTCAAAAGTTCTATTATATAATCACTTTTATGAAAAAAAATTTCACCAAAATATTCGAATTTTGTATATCTTAGTTGACGAAACTCTCTCACTCCTGTCGGCTTATTGCTGTTGAGTGCTTCTTCTCATTGTTCAAATGCAAACAAAAGCGCTCATCACCAGTCGTGCACAAAAAGCGAAGTTCACTAATTAATTTGAGTAAACAATGTAATTCAATCGTAGTCTCTGTACGAAAGAAATAGGTAACATGAATATTTTATATTCTCTAGCTCATTCAGTACCAGACAATGTTCAGAGAATCGATCTTGAACAAAGCCTCTCTGCAAAAAACAGCTTTTGGCTTCGCGTGGGCTCATAAATAAATCACTGTACATGTACTCACTGTCACTTTCATGAAAGCAAAGGCAACTTCCGAGCTCTTGATGTATTTCCATTGTGAGCTTAATGGATGAAATTTCAGGGGAAAGCTATCCTGAAGCAACAGTTTCCCCCTCTTTTTTTAAGGTTCCTTTTCTCAGGATAGGATGTCAAGTACAAGCTTGGCTATTATCCTAATACACCCTTCAGGATGCTATCCTGAGCTTGGAGCCTCAACACTATCTGTACCGAGGCGAAAAAAAAATTAATTTGCAGAATTTGTTCAAATTGAATCCGATTCTTTTTTTGAAAACTTAGACAAAGTGCTATATATGACGTACTAAATGTTTTTAGTACGGATCGTATATATCTCACAATGATTTGTGTACCAATTTTTAAATATTAGTTGGAAAACATTGTATTAGGTTATATATACAATTCCTTGCACTTACAATTAAAACAATTTAAAGTAATATACAACGGTGCACTCAAATAAAACTATTCGTAAGAGGAGCTTCTTGTCGGAACTCATTTGCATAGGTTTGCACAAGTTTGCACTACGTGTAGTAAAATCCCATTTTGCTTTTCCATTAAATTTGATTTCAAATATTCACTCTTAGAAGTGAGTATGCATTCGGTCCGTAATTACTAGATACACACAAGTAAATCATACATTAAGATGTCCCATGATTCATGTTTTCAATTGTACAGCGCCAAAGGCCTTCACATTGTGTCTTTCAATTCATAAATACTACATACATTTTTATTTAAAATGCAAATTTAATAAATTTCTTTATATTTAAATATATAAATATATATATTAAATTATTTATTAAGGAATTCAAAATAATAACTAATTGTGTTCGGTGTTTCGACTCTTGTCAAAAAATATAGGATGCACCTTATGCTGAGTTTTTCATAAAGAATCATTACAATTTAGAATAATGTTTTTTAGCTTAGCACAGAATGGTATAGAAAAAAACAAAAAAAAAAGCACGGCAGAATGAAAATGCATGCTAAAGAAAACCTTCTTAAGCTTTTAAAAACACTTTCTTCAGCACTTCGCGCTAAAAACGAGTTTTAGAATTCCAAAGAAAACTAAAGGATCTAGTCTTGGCCGTGAGTTTTATTTTGATAGCTAAAACCAATTTTATACTTCGCTCAAACGAAATTAAAGCTAGACGAGTTTCACAACTCTTTTTTTTATTATGTGCTTCAAAAGCCTAATCTCCTCACATTCAAAACACAAACCCAACCAATTGAAGAAATTGCAGAAAATGAAGCAATTTTGGGTTTTTTATTTTTTCAAATCACAAAAATTATGGTGAATCGGTTGTGAAACACAAGATGTGTAGTGATCATTACTCTACATCATAAAATTATGCTACTCATTTTAATTCAATAGAAGTGTTAGAACTTCCATAAATATCTGTCCAATGATCTTTGTATAATGTCTGTATGTGTGTATATAATTTAGTAATATTTCATTTATTTCCTAACCTGGTATTTTGGTCGGTTTTTCGAACTTGGGCAAAAATGTGTGCGTAACTGGAAAAAAAATGAGCGGCTATATATATACTATTATTTATAATGAGTCAATCTGACATTACATTTTACCCGATAACTTTATTGTATTGTTCATATAGCTTAAAATGTGAAAAATACATTTTTTGTAGTTGAAAAATAAAATGTGCGTAAATAAAGCAGGGAATTAGTGAGCTTCCAAGCACCACAAAAGCCTCTTTCTCTCGCCTCGTGGACTTAAAAAAGAAAAAAATCAGTTGCTTTTGAGTTGAGATTTCATTAGTTTTGAAAAGTCCTTTTTTGCCTGCCTCCCTCCTTTGAATATTATTATTTCATTCTTCAATCCGTCTTCATTAAGAAGAGCGAGTTGAAGAGCCTCCTAGGGTGAGCCCAAAGGAGATGAAAAAGATACGAATTTGAATTGCTAGAAATAAAGAAGAAATATTACGGCTTTGACGCACGTTTTCCATTGTGCGACTTGCCAAACAAAAACAAAATTCAAAATTTCAGCTTCATTTAAAAAAAAACACATTTCAACTCAACTCAAATTTTATTTTATCTTTAAAATCTCATCATGCAATCGAAATTTTAGGCGATATAATTAAACCAGTGCAAAAAAAAATTATAAAAAGAATTACTTTGTAAAACGCAAATGTTGCATGATGTAATGAAACTATGAAACATTCTTGAAAACCAAAACATTACTGCATGATTTACATTTTTTATTTATAATTTAAATCTCCAGCGTAACTCATTTTGCCTTCAAAGCAATAATATCGCTGTATACAAATTTGGTTGTGCACACTATTACTTTAGAAAATAAAATATGCAGAAATTAAATAAATTAAAAAATTGTTGTTTTGGTTACACCAATTTACCAATTCATTTAAATTATTTCAACTTAAATTCCAAATAGCTAAAATTCCCAACTTGACCTTGATTGAATGGTTTCTACCATGTTTGGTAGAACGTAGACCAATTCTGCCTGTTGTTGTTTCGTAAATATTTTCAAGCCTCTACCCAAAGTTCAAGCTTAGATAACATCTGCGCCTATGAATCAGTGCTCCGAATGTCGTGCTGCCTTATTGCCCCTGACACTTTCTGAGCCATTTCCATTGAGCCAATAAGGATCTCCGCCTAGATTTCTCCTGGGAATTCAATAGCAAAGACTCGAGAAGAACCGTGGGACTTCAATCCTACTTACTCGACGTGAAAAGCTTGAGATAGGGTTTCACTGACTTAATAATTCCAATCACATTAGGAAGATAATTAAGAAATACTATCATGATACCACGGGGCCTTTGATAACGACCACTAAAGGAAATAATTTATTTGTATTATTTTCATGTGGTATCTGTGACGTTATTTGTTGAATTTATCATATTCGAATAAAAATAAACTTCCCTGAACTATTTGCCTGCAAAGCTGATTTCTGCATTTCAGTAAAATATGTTTCCTGCGCTTTGTCTGAAAAAATTACAAAACAACGGTTTTTAATTAAAATTTAATTTAATCATGGTCGGAATTCACAAATGTTTCTCAACAAGCAAACGGCCAATAAACACAAAACAGATACCAACTGAATATTTTCTTTTGCTTGAACCATCGACAGAATGAAAATATTATGCATTACGCATATTAAAAATAAAGTCACAACATAACTACCATGGACTAAATGGAATTTAATTAAAATAAGTTGTAATTAAAGTTTTCAAATGTACTACATCGGAGTGAATGGAATTTAAGCAAATTTAAATGGAATTCATTCAATGCTTTTTGAAGTTTGAAACCATGGTTTATCAGAAATAAGCACTCAACTCTACAAAAAAAATGAAACAGAATTTCTGCCGCATGCATTACCCCACTTTTGACAAGCATTTTTTTGCCGATAGCAAAAATCCCTTCCTGAGGGCACCCTATTATAAGCCCTGTTTACAGGGGGTACTTTGTGTGCTCTGAAGGGTTCATAATTGAATTACTAACGTGCCCTATGTAACCCTTAGTTGAAATGTCGGACGGCAGCCTGAGGTCTAGGGTTCCCTTATTATTTTAATGGAAGTAAATGTCATGAAGAATAACCTGAAGCAAACATACACTACAATATTCCTATGTTCTAAACAACTAACAAAAGCTTGTGTTCTTTTACTTTTCTAATGAATGCCTTCAGCGATACTTTATTATTTCAAATGGTCACAATGTCCTACAAATTATTTATATTAATAAATTAATTTTATTAATTATATAAATAATTAAAAATAATCACCTCTCGCAAAAGTAATCTCATAAAATTTGTAAAATATTCTATTTCCAGAATGTTTTTCTCATTTCGTGACACAAGTTGCTTGACTTTGTTCTCAAACTTGTTTATAGATTTATAATAATTTAGGCTACTGATGATATAATTAACTTTTTTGCATTTTAGTACTATAAATCAACATTCTTATTTAAAAAAAAAAAGTGTCTGAGAGGATGATGTGTGTATTTTGAAAAATTTTAATATTATTGTTGTTTTTTTTTTGAAAATTTACTTTGCAGCTGTACCAAAAGGTGTAAATTTTAGATCTTACGTTGATGAAGTAATATTGTGAACGTATTGCTTTAATGCTTATTTCATACTAGCAAAGCACGCCCATGCTTGCACAGGAAGAATTCCATTTCAACGTTTCTAATTTATTTTAGAATTGAAATACAGGGCAATGCCCGTCGCTGACGTTTATTAGAATACAGGAAGGTTTTTTTGAAACCAAACAAAAAAGTCTTTTTTTCGGAAATCACAGGTGTATTTTAGTCCAATTGCTCGTGCCAATCAAGCAATTTTACAGCAAGAAAAATAGGTAATGCACACTCCCATCTCTGGCCACATAAATAAATAATTTATAAAAGAAGCGCTTTCTATATATAACTGTATAACCCGTCCTAGGACAGGAGTATTTTTGAAAATTTATATTAAGTATTACCGATCTTTAGCGTTCATTAGATTGCGGGGATTTTTTGTGTGACACAAGTAGAGAAGGGCTCGCATTATAGATTATCCCTCTCCGAAGTCTACTTCACTAATGTCGAATTGCCTTTGAGAGTTGCGCATGCGTATTTCCGTCTACTCCCACATAGCGTTGCAAAAAAATTTCTCTGTATGTAAACTCTAATCTACCCGCTACCTTCCTTTTGTCACGCACATTTCCGTCTTTATTTGTAAGCAATTAATTACTGGCAAAGCCACATTGTAAAAAGTAATTCTTTCTGATCTGATGATTGATGATTGATTGATTGATTTAAAGTTTGCAATGTACGTGTAACTTCTTAATATTTTATATTTTTCAAACTATACTTTATTGTTTTGTTATTTTGTTATCTAGGCTTAGGCTTAAGCATGAGTAATAATTCCTCAATTCTTGAAAGGAAACTCATTTTTACTATATTTTCAATACTATAAAGTTCAACAATTTTTTTTGTAGCCTTTTTTGCTTTGAGTTAGAGTAAAGCTTTCCTTTGTAGAAAACATCAAAGAAAAATCAATCCTTAGAACATGGGCTTTACGTGTTTCTTGTTCCATTGTCTTTGGCTCTGAGGTTAGATGGAAGAGGATTTGGCTGTACGAACTTCCCAAAATTCATTGTTTACCTACTAAATTTCTTTCTTGTTTATTTTTATACAAAAAAAAATATTCAAGACAGTAACTATTCTATTACGTGCAAATTAATTGAAAAATCAATAGAAGCAGACATGTTACAAGACTAAACCAAATTTACACTTAAAGGACCTACAGGTAAAGTATCAAAATGTTTACTATTAAGAACAAAATGCTTTCCTAGGCAACCGTTTAGTTTCTTTTGTCTTTTGTGCCATGTCTCTCTATTGCGAACCACACTGCACTGAAATGAAGCAGGAGTTTTTCAAAATTTTATTTGTTAGAAACTCTCTTGGGGATGCACTATCATACGCTGGGTTGGTTCTCTCTGGAGGAAATTTTTTACGGTGCAATGAATTTTTAATGGTTCAATTTCAATTCACGTGTGCATCCTACATTTTGCAATTTGGAAGTGACTAAAAACGGCATTGTAACGGTTTCTATGGATGCTTTCAACAAGGTTCAAAAGTCCACAATAAAACAAGTTAGAAGGAAACTTCAAATGAAAAAAATCTTTTGTGCTAACGCTTATGAGTTGTGAGATAATTGGTAATTAGATACTCTTTAAATTCTCATAATGAATAAAATTATATTTCATGCCAAAACTGACTAGATAGTTGTTTAATGATATGTATGGATGGAATACAAATAATTCGCTAGCATACAAAGACAAATCCGAAACTGCCAAAAATAGTGATTTATTACAATTAAAATAGTATTCTATCAAAAAAAATTCAACCATTTTTTATCTTAGCATTTTCCACACAAATTAATACCTTCTGAATATAAAATGTTTTATTCATTTTCTACGGTCAGCGACGTCGGCTATTTTTTTTGCTGAATATAAAGCCCACTACGTTGAAATGTATGGTTCACAATAAAATCCAGTCATGTGTAACGTGTACAAGGAAAGTCCATTGCAACAATAATGAAACCGATGTCAAGCTCAAAGTAGCTGTTTTTTTATATCTGTAAAAATCAATAATTTGAAACCAAAAAGAAAAATTCTCAAACTAAGAAATACCTCAAATTCCCTGGTGCTATTTGCTACTGATTTTAGGAAGTATATACAATTACAATAATGTAATTAATATGTATTGATTAAATGCTTTAAATGTAAATGAAAAATGTAAATTTCTGTAAAATTGAAAAGAGAAAGCCTCTGCATTCACCACATGAAATAACACTTTCTGTTTCTATATCATTTATACAATTGTTTCAAATTTTTATGCCATTCCGCAGTGCGGAGTGTATAAGCACATTACTCTTGACACATTTCTATTATTACAATGTGCAATGCCTGCATAGTGCCTAGTTTCAGCTTTGACACGTAAAATAGAAGCTAATCTCAAATTTAGAACTACGTCAAGCTCTTGTCATTCTAAACAACCTAAAAGGTAGGAACTTGTACTTGTCATTTAATATGCCAAATGTAGCTTTTAAATTTAATGCTCACAAAAAGATTTTATCTACATCATGTTCTGCATGATTGACCCAATGAATGTACGACTACAAGAACTACGTACAAAACTGAACTTTTGCCATTTTAATTAACTATTTGTTAGCAGTGCACCACAATTCATAAGAGTTTACAATCACATATCACAAACATTTTGGGATTTAATACATATCAATACAAATGTTATGCTGAAATATAAATGTAAATTCCTTAAGCAAAGCTCAACTTTATTTTTTCTCCTGTAGTTTATCTTCCAAAAGTAAGACAAAATCATCTGGTTTTTGCAAGTGTGTAAACAATTAGTCTTCAAAATTTTAAAATATAATTAGTGAGAGTGGTATTCACTTCATTGATTTTGATTTTTTTTTTTTCAAAAATATTAATTTTTTTCAAATTTATTTATTTATGTCTACAATTTTTGTAAAAGAAAACTTTCTTAGTAATAAAGTGGTTGCCTTCCGCCAAAATTTCCAGCTCGAGGTGATTCCACAAATCGCTGTTGACTAAAACGGAAATAATGAATGAATTCGTAGATTTTTAAACTTTTTACTATTCATATTGGTCAATTGTCTGGTACTGCATGAAATTAAAAATTAGAAACAAAACAAAACTAGGCAAAATCGAAACAACTATATAACTAAATGTTGTTGCTAGACAAAGCTGAATTATCAATAATAGTAAAACGTACAACTAAAGAGCATTCTTTGTTCAGAATTGGAAATTCAGTTCCTTAGGGCTTTGAATTTCAAACTTTAGCTTTCCGAAGCAAAAAATATGAAATCGATTCAACTTTTGTCTTCCGTGCTCTTTAGATTTACGAGCAAAAGTTGTTGAAGAAATTTGAACCAGAGTACTACAGGACGAGCATAATTCATGCTATAACTTTCACTCAAATAACGCAAATCCAAAAAAAAAAGTTGCACAAGCATAAATCCCAATGGCTATTTATCAATCATCAAATTTTAAAAATTATATCTAGAAGAGTTATTGGTTTACTGATTGAAATATTTTTAGAATTGTAATTAAATATTTTAGGTTTGGTATATTCCCCTGTCAATAAAAATAACAGTTAATTAAAGCTCGCGTCTCTAGCACTTTAATTTCTGAATTTTAAATTAAAGCTTTTGTTTTAAAAAATTTTGAATTTGAGGTAGAATGCTTTATTCAATATTGAGGTCACCCTTGCGTCACTAAAAGAATTGAAAATGGAAACAATGGCTTTTGAGTTCGAAGTGTGCTGAAACACACTTTCATTTCCGCTTCGGAATGCCTATTATGCCAAATCACGGTTTCAATAGCGGAACTCAAGCTGTGAACCTCGGATTTAGTGCGCATATAAATTTGAACACTTCATTTACTTCTACGAGCTTTCACTGTAATGCTCACACACAATACGGTGGAGGCACTACAAAACACGGATTCTGTAATATTAAATCAATGCACGCACATTGCACTATTCACAACAATAACTATAACCTACTTCTACTAACGATCAACAACTCAAGTATTATAGAGTTTTTGAATTTTTAAATTTAAACCACCATATTTTAAATTTTTTAGGAAGGGAAGACTTTCTAAATTGTCACACGGCATAAAAAGTTAAAAAAAGCTGAAAATTAGTTTTTTTTTAAATTTTGTATTCCAATTGTGTTACAGTTAATTCAGATAAAAAAAAGCAAAATTTTGAATAGGATTTTTTGTCACTAACAACTGGGGCCTTAGATCTTGCTGAAACATCGTTGTCCAACAGATATTGAATGCAGCATTTTGTAGAATTTTAAACAATGTATTTTAAATTTGAAAATGCCAGACAGAAAGCATAAGTTATGGAAGCGATACTATTGATTTTAATAGAAAGCGAGTAGAGGATACATTTCTGCAGCGTATCCCTGCGGCATCAGTGCGGAGCAGATGCTCATAACTATGAGGCGTAAAAGTAGATTTGACTTTTATGCACTCCTGTTATGCGAACCATCTGAATTCAAACTGGGTTTGAAATTGCAGAAAGTCATTTTCAATGGAATGCCCATCACTACCGAACGTGGCAGATCGTTTAAGCAGAGCCATTAACATACTCCAAAACGGAATGTAATACGAAATCTGTAATAAAATGGCAATGCCCTCTGCTCCTTTGCTATGCAAATAGCTCCGTTTGTAGCAAGGTGAAACATAAAGTGCATCAAACATGCTTTGAAGCTCAAAGCATCCATAGTTGATGGAATATAATTATTGGGTTTAAAGTAGTACAATTACACAATTATAAACAAAGTGTTTTTTTGATTGACGCCAACAAATGTTGTTTCTCTAACTACAAGTTAATATTAAAATTGTAATAATTTTAAAATAATAATATTTTCAAATTATTGTTAAGATTAAGTGTTCAGACTTGTTTAGTTCCAAATACTTCCACGGCGACTTATCCAACAACAATAGCTAGAGTGCCTTTATAAAAAAAAATAATTTTAAAAAAATAATAATAAGTAATCATACAACTATACAATTTTTTTTTGCAATCTTCTGTAAAAAAAATCCTTTAAGTAGTGCTTTAATTCCCGGTACTCACTTTGTAAGTCCTTTTCGAATAAGGAAAAGTTTGACAAAGTTTGCATATTTTTGCTAATTAGCCTTCCTACTAATGATGCCACAGCTCAATAAATGTCACATCAAGACTGAAATGAAGCCTTTTTGAGAAAAACAGGAATTATTTTTAGTAAAGAGAATCGTATTCTTTTCAGTTCCTAATATATAATTGACAGAATTTTGAATGATTAGATTTTTTCAATTCCACTTTCCCAATTGGGTAATTCAATTATTCTGGAAACATATCCTGGTTTGTTCTGAGCAAATATATCCACTTTCACCATTCCTTCTAATGTAATTTCGGGCAACTCTACTTTTAGTCCTTTTTCAAACAAGTCTCTTTCAGGGTCAGTCGTGCGGATGAATGGTCTTGAAATTAAAGTGGTGTAATTAATTTGAGTAAGCAAACATGGGAAACCAATTCAGTTCAGCAACAGAAAAGTCATGAATATTTTAGTAATCTAGATTCAACTCAAAGATCAATTATACTGAAACTTGTAGAATAGATATTCTACATCAACAAAAAAAAAGCTCGTTACAGAAAACCATATGTAATGGAATTGTTTGCACGTTTTTTCTTTCAAATTTTTCAAAGTTTGGGACACAAGAATAATTTCCTGCTTCTTAAAAATGCTTTACACAAAATCAGCACTTCACAATGTTTATTCCGTATTATTTTTGCCTTTTGACCATATATTATTTTTTGTGCATTAGGGGCCAAAGTCAAAACGCTGTAGAAACTTTGACACTTGGAATTTAGTGGAGGTTTCAAACACGAAGCAAAGGGCATTTGAGTTACTTTTGAAATTTTGAAAGGTGCTTTTGTCTTTTGATGGTTCAAACAAAAGCTAGATTTGAATTCATTTCGTTTATGAATTCATCTATGAAATATTTCGCGCAATTTAGGAAACAAAGAAAGAGACAAGCTTTCATCCGCCACAGGGATTTCCAAGGAAGATAACCTGACTTTACGCTGAGATTTTATTTATAATAAAAACTCATCTCTCTGTGCCTCTGGATATTATGATTCGCTTTGCTACATCCATCATCATTAAAGATAGGACGACGATGAACACAGCTGCGGTGAAAAATAATGAATATAAATTGAACGTTATGGTAAAGATCAAATATATATAATATATATATATATATAATATATAATATATAATGTTTCAACAAAAAGAAGAATTTTATTTAAAAAAAAAACAGTAGTTTCAAACTTTTTTGACATTACTATCGTTTTATTGTTTGCAATACTACAATTACCGGTTCATGTTTCAATGTTAGTGTATCAATTTCTAAATCTACTTTTAGTTCGTGCTATGCTAAAACGATTAAATATTTCTTGTATTATATCAACCCTAGGAAATATATTTTAAAATATGAATGAATTCAAATTTACCTAAATTCGTGCCGTTGAAATGGTCAATGTCAAACGAAAGCTATTTGTCATGTGCGATGGGCCGTATTGAAAGGGTCTCAGAGCTTGCAAGTTTGTAGTTAATTCACATGTCACAGATTTCAAAATTTTGAAAAAAAATTTTTTTTTGAAAAAGTAATTGTTCCAAAAAGATGAAATTGGAGTGATGGTGAAAGCACTATTGCTCTTCTACTAAGAACAACCACCTACTGCATTTCATTGTATTACTTTGTTTCCCGTGGTGAAAACGCGTCTTTCCCCTTCTCTTCGAATATGCGCAATCAGTTGAAATCAATTTTTGAAGATGTGCTAAGCACTATTCTTGTATTTCTTGTGGAACCGCTCAAAATGTTGTCAAGAAACAAACATTCAAAATGCTTTCTAGCGGAGATGGTTGAATTTTAAGTGTAAAAAAATAGCATAAATTTTTTTTTCATATTCAAAATACTTTTGAATGTTTAACAACAATAAGTGTTTGTTTTGAGTGTACAAGTACTGAATGAGTCAAATGAATCCAAAGGACAAATTAATTTCTATTGTAACATAATTGATACTTACACTTTAATATTTAATTTTCTTTTAAGTATTCTAACTTATTATAAACCGCACAAACAATTTATGAATAATTTCACCTTTTTGGAAATTTTTTTTTTAAATTAACTACTGTTTCACATTGATCATTTCATTTAAGAAGAAAAAGCAGAAAATAAAGTAGGATTCTCTTTTCTATTAGATTAATTAAAAAAATGCACATTAAACAAAACGAAAGAGTGTAATATGGAGCACACCAATTTACAATTCTACACAAATTTTGTTCAAATACAATTTTCTAATTTTCAGGCCGTTCTATTATAGGTTCAATTTGAATACAGCTGTATGACGTAGGTAATGGAAGAATATTATCCAAGGGGATGATCCTAAAAGGGGTTGATCCATTCAATTATTTCATGCCTTCAAAAGTGAAAGGTGTAAAGTAACGAAAACTAATTGAATTTTCAAATCAAACAAAACATTCTGTTTCCAATGAAGCGGGAAGGGGAGCTAAAAATAATTTCAATTTGATTCACTTCATGCACAATAATTCTTACTAATTTGAATTTAGCAAACGTATTTGAGTATAAAAGTATTTTAAGCTGGTTCAAAGTGAAAGATAATTGCAACTAATTACAATAATTTCAAAATTAAAATGTTTTGGAAATTAGCTCCAAATTTTGGTTGTTTCAATTGAAAAACTATTTTTTCAGACTTATAGATGTATTCTCTCAATTTTTGTTGATTTGTTTTCATCAATTATCGCTCAAAATTAAACCAATTGCTCAAAAATTAGTAAATGTTTTAATATTATTCGTATCTTGTATACTTTGTAGCTATGTTTAGAAAATTCGTGGCTCAGGAAGAAACTTAATGAAATTAGTTGAAGGAGAGAAAGTGGAAGAGACAACAGAAGGCGTGAGAGAAACCTTTGTGTACTAAATTAAATGAAGAAAGTCGCACAACGAAGATTACTTGTGGCATCTGTTTCTACGTAGAAGAAACCAACCTAAATTTAATTCTATCCAATACTCTTCTTCAACTAAGTTTTCTTAGATTTTTAATAGCCTTGCTAATATAAATAAATAGAACAAGTATAATTAATATTTGCAAATTTTATGTTGTGTTACGATTCGTACTGATATTACCTAAAATATGTAAAATTTTAGATGTTTTGAACATATATTAAACGCGATAAAATAAATATAGCACTTTTGTTATTGCTGCTGAAAGGGAGGAATCTGCTGAAATGCACAGATATAATAATTCAAATCACCCCAAAACAAAAGGCTCAATTAAATTTAAGATCCTTCGACAAGCGTAACATTTTTGCGTCTTACATAACGTATGCTTATTAATATTTACTTGATACACTGTAGAATATGCTTGGTGATTTTTTAAAATTGTGCAGTGGTAATACTATGAGAAAATTGGTGTCTTATTTTTTATAAATCGACCCATTTTTGCAGCTTGGTTTTTGAAAGTTGAAATCCATAATTACGAGTCTCAAAGTATCTCGTTTCAACAAATATTACGAACAACTCAATTGAAGCATGTCGTTACATGAAAAACCCATTTCTAAAAATCCCAACAAAGAAAAATCCGATTGGGGTTTTTGTGAAAATCCCTCTTGCAAACACTGGTCAAATAATCATTTTAGATTGCCTACATTGAAACATATGCAACATGTTCAGATTCTTATTTGTGCCTGCTCACCAACCAAGAACCAAGGGTCTCAAGGATTTCGAAAAATGTTAAATTTAAATAAAAATGTTTTTTTTAAGTTAAGATAGCCACGAATTATGAAATAAATTCTACCGATTTGTAAAAATTGTGTTACTTGAAATATATTTACTTCATAAAAATCAACTGGTATAAAAACTGAATAAGGTACTAGTGATTTCTTTCTCTTTTTTTTTATTCAAAATAGCGTTTCAGTTCTCTATTTGAAATATACCCCTCCAATAGTAGTTATGTTGTTAGTTTTGAAATTTTTCTTTAGAAATTTTGAACTTTTACAGTAACACAATTTTTGAACGAGTAAAAAAATCACTTTATCTAAGTTCACTTCATTTACACGGTTCAAAGTTCCACAGTTATTCTGAAAGCCTTTTCCAAATTAAAAGGATTCCAGCGTAAATGCCTCCCTGCCAAATCCTCTCTTTCATGTCCTGTGGTTTTACCTTAGTGCTAAGCAGAAGGCCTTTGAATTTTGCAGAAAATGAAAGTGGGGAGAGTCGAACTCGCGTCTTTGATGCTGACTTGAAAGAAATTCCTTCCCTTGCATTCCGCCAGTTGTGTTTTAGGTTACGGAAAGTTGGACTTGAGAAAGTTGCGCCTAATCCCTTTTTCCTGCTCAAACACGAGGCTTAGTTTCTTAGCATACAATCCATCTGAGGTTAGACTGACACGACTCACTGACAAGATTGATGAATTCTATCCAATGCTGAAGGATGCGAAATTTAGAATTTCAGTAGCCATACTGTTCTGTTATTGCACATTAAATCAATTTTAAATGTAAAACTGCCTAATACTGTTTTAGTGTAGAGGTGATATTCTACACATAATTTATACATGAAATAAAATGCAATAATCCAGATTGTGTCAGACGGCAGAATCATTAGAAGCTTGATTGAAAGCTTGGATTAAGTGTGAGCACTTAATTCAGTTTTGACAAATACAATTGCCATACTTTCTAAAATCTTCCATGGCTCAAACTAATCTAATTATTACTTTCGGTTGACGCATCACAAAATCATTTGTGATGCGTCAAATCAATTTTTTCCATAAAAAACTTCCCTTTTTTAAACAATCCTGTCAAAAAACGTTTCATGCCATTTTTAGGGTCGAAAGAAAAGAAATTTTATCGGTAAGTTAAAATAACAAATTAATTTTACTTCTTTGGTTTACATTAATGTTAGCTTGAATGGTAGATATAAATTTAATATAATTCATATCTTACCATCGATTACAAATTTTCTTTTTACGATTGATGGGATATGATAGAAAAAAAACTTTTGCGGTAGATCTGGCAGGGAAAGTGTATGAGCTTGATTTAATGATTGCGTGTTGATTTTGTTCTTAAGATTATGACAGTGATTCATCCGTTGTCTCTCACTTTATTAGACACTAGACGATGTGATTGGAAAAAGCACATTAATCACAACATGGGGAAATTGGAGTCTTTCCATCAAAGCGTTGAACAGTCGACGAGTTTTGCTTCAAAAGAACATATAAAGTAAATGCAAAAAGTGTCTTACCTTAGTATTTAGTAGGTCACTGCTCTTCGTGCGTAATGTATGAATCTGATTTTCTTGCAGAGGAATTAGGGCAAATTTGGATTTTCTAGAGCACTCTACCGAGACAAATTTTTGCTTGACCTGAAATTATCAAAGCTCAAAATTGGCTTCAAATTACTGTTTCGACCGTATATCCTGCAACTTGTTATCTTTGTATCTTGAAAACAATTACTCCAGTTGAAATTCGTATTAACTATGATATATTACTTTCGGTTGACGCATCACAAAATCATTTGTGATGCGTCAAATCAATTTTTTCCATAAAAAACTTCCCTTTTTTAAACAATCCTGTCAAAAAACGTTTCA
>VYYI01001537.1:0-18981 GCA_021029175.1 Bilobella aurantiaca
TTAGTTGTCAACGGCAAGTGTATTGATATTGAATTAAATGTAAAGTTCATTGTTAAAGCAAATTAATGATTTAACCAGAGCAATTGTTTATTAGCATAATTTTGAGAAGCGACTTGTTACTCTACTCGCAACTAGGTAGTACTCGTTATGTGTATTTATAACCTTTGTTTGAAGAATCCACACGAAAGTGCAACTTAAAGTTTGCATTTCAGCTTTGCAAATCGTATTTGAAACGTTTTACCCAATGGAAATTTTGCTTAGCAGTTTTTATGCAAATTTTGGTTTAAATTTGGCGCTTAGGGAAGATTTTATAATCAAAATCTACTATAGTCACTGTTGGGACACTAAAATGACGTAAATTTCCCTATACTAAAGCGGGGTTTCTACTATAACGAGGTCCACTATAATAAACACTTTAACATGTAAACCTCCCATAAGAGGAAACAGGTGCTCCAAAAATATACACTATATGGAAGTTTCCACTATAAGGAAGTCTACTATATCGAAGTTTCACTGTATTGAATAGCTAATGTATTTTGTACTATTGTATTTTAAAAAGTTTAAACTATGTTTATAGTACTCACCATGTTGCAGCAAGTGAATCAGATCAAGCTCTGATTGATACCAGCTGTTGACAAGATCAATCACCTCATTTTATTTAACACTGGAAATTGCATTAACAAATAGGGCGGAAGAAGCCAACATACAAGTGCAAACTGCTTGAAATCCATATGGAAACTTGCAATTAGAGTCATTTAAGTATCTAAATGTTAAATTTACAATAACAAATACAATTCGCAAGCAGATATATATCTGCACAAAACGATAGTAAATGGCGTATCGCCAAGATTTGTCTATAGTAACGGTAAATTGTGTTGATTTGTTGACTGCGTAATACAATTTATATGGAAATGTTCCTCCACATCGCAACATTACGATGAAGGGAATGCAATGTTCGAGACAAGTTCTTTCTGGCATTGTTATCAACCAAAAATGCCGAATCTATTGCATTTTGAAGTATTTGAGTCTTTTGAAAACTATCGCCGACCCAAGCGCTTACAAATTTTACAAATGCTTTCAATGCAATTGTTTTCTTTTTCGAATGCACGGTTAGATTATTATTCTATTCTGGATTACACATTCAACAAATTAGAATATGAAGTATGTACGTAACGATTCAAGTATGATTAGGAAAATTACACTTAACTATGTAAGTATTACTACACAATGAAGACTTGTTTTTATAAATTGCCGTACATCACTATAATTTATGTAAATGTACGTTTGGCAATCCTTCGCTCTTTATTGTATTTCAGGGTGTGATAATTGGAAAGGACTTTTTTCGTACGTAATTTGTTTACTATCTACTTCAAAGTGTGTATGTACTTTATTTAATTGGGAGTAACAAATTAACGCCAACATTTTTTAATTAATTTTATTTAGTAATGCCTATTTATACAGAATGAATCAGAGTAATCTCTATATGGACATTTGAAGTTACATGTTAGTATTATGTTTTTTGGTTAATCAGTCCATGTATCAACCCTTGTATCAATCTGTTTCGAACAGAATGATTTCAATTTAAATTGCGTCTTAAAAACAAAAGGTCAGAAATTTCACAGTGATTGCCAATACTTTTTTGATTTTAGTTTTGTATGACAACACAAATTTGTATTCCGTATTTAGCTACATACAATCGTGATATCATATGCGTTGTTATGCATTTACCAAGTTCCGGTCTAGGCCGGGCTTTACTGCGGATCCTCCATGAGCAACACACTTGTATTGATTTGATTTATAGTTTTCAAACCTAAATTTGCTGTTAAAGCAATTATAAAAACTAATCACCTGTAGCAATCCCGTGCTTTCCAAATTAAATTGACTAAATCTGTAACGCAACAATAACATAAGTCGTCGCAATGGAGAAAAACGTTAAAATTGTTCCTGGAGTTATATCATACAAATTTCCAACTCGAAATGCAATTGTACGTGCACACGATATATACTCATATAGCCAACATTTTTCAGCTTCCCATTTCAAACAACTCTTAATAATTTGCAGACGCCATTTCGTTTTGAATTCGATTCCCATAAATTGTACCCTTCCCATTACAGTGAGCATTTGAAAAATTTTAATTGAAATTACTGCGGCCAGGGTAATAAATGCTGGAATTGTTCCTCCTGCAAGTATTCTTGTGTGTCGTACTGTGATAAATGAGAGCATACAGAGGCAGCATAAGAAAGCAAACTTCATTGGCAAAAGAAAAAGTCCAAAAATGCTATTTGCTTTATATACTAGTTTCGAAAGTTTTTCATAAACGTAAAGTAGTTTCAGCATGTGTTCAGTTGAAAAACATACTGAACACAATTTTTCAGTTGGAGGGAGCAAATGCCCCAACGATAGACTTACAGCGTTTGACAAACCGATTACTAGTAAATCAAATTGGGCAAATTGAACCCAAATGCAAAGAACAAAATAAACGTGCTCAAGGACCGATACGACTTTGAACCACGTGATCTCCCTATTTTTACCAAGAATGGAATAAAGGACGCTGACATATCTCGGTGTAGTGCTCGCCGCCAAAGCTCCCGCAACTGTGCAAACTAACGAAATTGTCCCCAAATAAACACAAATTCCACGATACGCCGATTTCGATGTTTGTGTGTACGAGGCAAGAGAATCTAAAACACAAAAATAGTGTTCATAACGAGGTATCGAAGTATGTATTCAGAAAGCCTGGTGAACTTAAGTAAATTATTTATAGATAACAATAATAAATGCACTATTTAAAGGTTACTAGATAGATTTAATTTAGGTTATAATGCATACTCTTATTTAAGAAGTTCACGACATCAAGCTCTGATTTATGCCAACTGTTGACAAGGTCGATCACTTCGTTTCTGTTGATGCTGGAAATTATGCTAATAGAAAGTGCGGCAGACGCTAACGTACAAAAGCAAACGGCTTGAAACCCGTACGGAAACTTGCAGCTTGTATCCAATAGGTACATAAAAATTAGATTTCCAATTACAAACACAATTCGCAAAATGATATATATTTGCACGAAGCGATAGTAAATTGTGTATTTCCAAGACTCTTCTATGGTCACGCCAAAACACTTTGTTTCAACACCTACGTTTTGTAATTTATATGGAAACGCCCCACCATATCGTAGCATTTTAATAAATGGAATACAATGTTCCAGACTTGTTCTAGCCATCTTCAGCAATTTAATATTACGACGCTAATGCCTTATTGTGGCATTTGGAAAAAACAGCGTTGTCTTTGCGGCTGTAAGGTTTACAAGAAATGGCTTATGTTGAAGTTTAGGTTTATCACTTTAATGCTGAATTCTCAAAATGTTTTACTGTTAAGTATTGCGAGTTTTAATGTTCAACCCAATTATAAAACATTCAATAGGCTGATATGATTGATAGCAACCCATTCGGAACTTTCAACTTCTATAGAAATTTAATAGTAAATAACGATTTAAATAATTGTTTGATGAATTGTGCTACACCATAATTTATCTATCAATCTCGGGAATTTGTTACTTTTTATGAATTTTTAACGAGAATAGCACATGAATAACAAAACAATTTGACTTTAATTTATTTACAGCTGGTTCAACCAAAATAAATAATTTCTTTCATTCTGTATGAAAACAGAAATGAAAATCATAAAATATTTAAAAAATTTGTGCTCATTAGTGTTGTTGTAAGCTCAACGTGTTTGAGAGTGGAAAAAGGGTGGAAAAAAGAAAGTTGAATTGGCCTGTGGCTGAACTTCGACAATGGTCACTATTTTGTGCGTGAATCGTTAGCTTCTTTTAATATTTATTCTTATATTATAGTCAATTAAATTAAAAAAAATAGTATATAATTTATATTCAGGTTCAACTTTTTTTTAAAGATTTTTTTTTTAGAATTTGCTTTGTTAAGAGCGAGACCACTGCTCAAGAATATACACCTGCTTATTTATCTTTGCCACAAAAACTTTCTAGTAACTGCTCCCGCAATATAGCAACGCATATAGTTATAATACTAATTACAAAAAATAATACATTGATTTAAACAATTAATGGAAATCTCTAAATTCAGAACGTTTAACCTATGTCCATATCAAGCACTAAACAACACCAATTTTTTTGTTAGTAAACAATAACCGCTTTTAATTAAAGTGGTCCATGAAAAGTGTATTGATCAAATGTTTCTAACCCATCAAACAACACACCTGCCTTGTATCAGGTTGAGCCTTACTAATATATCTTCTTTTTTCATGTCATCTGTTGCGCACTCGGTAGTTCCAAAATTTATTTAAAGTGCTCAGTTTAAACAAATTTGAATTAACTGGAAACTAAGTTGAGTTTTCAAACCTTGACCAATGTATAAAATTGTGTCATGGGTATAAAGATCAGAGCATCCAAGGTAGAAAAATGATCCCTTATGAGTACCCGGAAAACATTTAAGAATGTGGCAAATCCTTTTTTTTTTTAAACTTAAATTCAATAAAGTTCAAAATACCTCACAACTTATGAATATTTACATACTCAAATAAGCTAAATAATTCGAAACATTTTGAGTCGCCTGGTAATGCTTCCGGGATGATTTACATTTCAGCTGAATATAATCCTCGCTTTGTGCTATTTGTAATATTTAAGTCCCATCGACCTTTTTGAGTTGTAAGAAATTTTTCAAATATTTCAAATGTTAAGTTGCCTTTTCCAGGAGTCACATCGATTCAGTTTGGTCACTTCTTCGAGGCCCAGTTTTGAATCGAGTTTGGTTCATGACTTGATTTCCTAGACAATCCACTCCAATTTGCTCTCAACGTTCCTTGCTGATCGATATGTCGAATACATTTAAAGAGATTTCCCAAGCTTCTGCAAGTGCAAACAATTGTACTTTCTTTCAACTGTGTGTCAGCTACTAACTTCGTTAATTTCCTACGGAAGGACAACTCCTCAGTTAATGGATACAATGAGCCTAGCGAAAATTCCACAAATTTCACTGCTGCTGCAGTACTCGAGGTAAATAAATGAGTAAATGAAATATCTAAATTTTGCAAAGAAAAATGTGTTTTTCAGATATAGATTTAGAATTTATTTACTTGAACACAATAGTTTACACATTACAATCTTTGAGTATGTTAACATAATTTGACATAAGCCTATTTATCCTAACGCCATCTAATATGACAAAATAAAAGTGATCTAGATTACGCGTTTTCACTGTAACTATCGCTAAAGGACGTTGATCTCAAAATACTCGTTCAATAGCCATACCGGAGTAAAATATTCAACTTATACAACTTATAAATTCTATGTTTGATTGCAGTAAATAATCGCACTTTTACCAATTTTTTTAAAACCTTTATCCTTTAGTGGTTTACATAAAAGGAAAAATAAAAAGTTTAATCAGATAAGGTTCATGATGCACATCACGCAAATGGACAATTCTATCTGAGTTAACCATTTACATTACTATTTTAAATTTTTGAAATTAAAACTGAAATTTTTGAAATTTTGTAAATTAAAGATCAAAAACAATATAAACATAAAAAATAAAACATATAACAATGATGATCCATAACAATCTAGGTGTACAAATTTGGTCCATTTCCAAAAATATTAGTTTGTCCTTTGTTGATATAAACCTTATGTTTTGCACTTTAGGATTTCAGTTAAACTGTCATCGTTTTGTCATAAATCTCATTTACCGTGCCTGTGGTGGAGACCAAATCAAATTCTTAGATGTCAATGCCTGGTCATGGACGGACCCAAATGAAGGCTGTCCAAACAATTTGTTTCGTCTCCATGAGAAACATTCTTTTGGGTAAGTGGGGATAACTTTTCAATCAAACGCCACCCGCGCATAGAAGTTTACGCAACCACTGAATCTACCATATCTCAAACAATTTTTAAATCAATTAAATTTGGTATTGCAGAAGGTTTGAATTTTATTCAGCAAATGCGAGACGTTATTTTAGCCACTTGTGGAGATCTCAAAATAGTAGAATTTTACTATCTGAACGATATTGCCTTTAGTAACTTTGCAAAAGTTCTGCAAAGTTAATGCTTAGGTTATTGCTTAATGCTCAAGATCTAACCGAGTTAAAAGCTTCGCATATACGCAAAAACACTTCAACAGGTCAAGTATTTTACATATCAAAATTTACATGCGAAACGTTGTTTAGTTTGACGTGCATGCAACTTGAAGACATCAGTCTGGACTTGCGTTTATCCGATGAATGAAATGTAACAAAATATTAAGAATTGCTCAAGGACCAATAGCATGCTCCTATAGAAGAATTGGACAAAAATTAATAATTTTGAAAAATTTTATATTTGGTGTAGTATTTCTTATTGGAACTCAACAAACAATTTAAAAACAACAATAACAAAACAAGTAGCTACTATTCTTTCACTTTTTGCCATGATTTACCAGATTTTAGATTTTCAAAATTCATTGCCGTGAAGTCATTCGGGTTATTTCTCGTCCACTTAAGAACACATTGTTTACAATCACATTGATGCAACCGGATGCATCTTTTTAAAAGTAACTAAACCTCGTAAATTAAAATAGTTGTGTCAGTTAGCAGCTACCAAATTCTACACACTAGCAAACTACGCCAAATTTAGGCTGACAAAACTGGACTTAACTTATAGAGAGCCCAATGAGAGATTAACAGGCAGTCATTGACTATGCATTTTATTTTAACCACCAAGTAGCCAGCCTCTTGCTTAGGCAGAATCTGAGCACTACCTTACACATACCGACCCATGTTCAGCCTCCACGACTGCAACTTTCCAGGCGTCCACTTACCACTACCACAGTAGGATGTAGGTGCGTTGTTAGACCCCAAAGTTTCTGGGTTAAAACGATATGAGAAAAAAATACTCTTTTCCACCCACCCTGAAAACTCAAATCTCTCCTAGCCGACCCCCGAGAGCCGACCCCTTATCCTAAACCGCTGCTTATCTCAAAATAATTTCACAATTAACTGTTTCTAAAAACCCTAACCTATAACCTAAATTTGAATTAAACTTCCCAGTACTGGACCATATGGCCTATACCCTATCTCAAGTACATGTTACGACTAATCTGTAAACAATTGTTGAACTCCGTGACCAATGACCTCTACTTCCGGTAACCAACTGCTGCTATCTTAAATCCTGAATGTAAACCTCCCCATGATGACTATATTTGACATAGGTATATTATCTCGGTTGGATATTTACTGGATGATAATCAGTAAACAATCTATGAAAACTATGATCAATTAATCGATGACTTCTACAACCAGTGACCTCTACCTCCTGTGACCACTAATTTAGTAATTATCTCATTTACATGTTACGACTATGATAATCAGTAAACAATCGATGGCCTTCTGGGCAGGCGCCATCTTGAAACAATAAGGTAAACCTCACAATAATGATGATACATATGACAAAACTACAAAATACAAAAATACAATTAATTAAACGATTACCTTAACGGAACCTTTCCTGAACCTTCACTAAGATCGCCTTTTTTCCTGCTTTGTGCATTAAGTCATCTGTTTAACAAGAGATGTTTTGTCTGTGCCATCATTATCTGGGAGTCCAGGGTGAAATTGAATGTCCGGAATCTTGGTCTTGAGTCTTCCAAACATATTTGCTTGATACTCTGTATAGCAATATGTAATTCGGTCCATCGGAGCATCGTTTTTAGTCTTGATGATCTCCTAGCGTCGAAGAAGCAGTTTTTCAACAAGAGTACTCTTTCTAACTTGTGCCATCCCGCTTACACGAATAGTGAATAGAGCTTGTAGCTGATAGTTTGTTTGAGTGAGGATGATGGAAATATACTGAAGACTGGTTTTCCGATTGGTTTGGCTTTAGTTCCATTTTCTTAGGACAACTCAAATGATGAGGCTTAATATCACGTGCTCGAGAATTTTTTGTAAAACAGTGAGAATTTTATCCATGATGCAAGGATTTGAAGTCTTCATGAAGCAAATGACTGTAGATGACTATAAATGCAATGAGTTTAATCCTAAGTTTAACCTCAATAGTTTAAAATAGTTTTAAAAGAAGAAATTTACAAGAATAGAGACTATTGTGGCCTTTTGTAGGGTTTATTCTTTATTTCTTAGGGGTTAAATTCATAGGGTTCTAGAGTTCCTTTTAAAAAAATGAAAATAGAAATATCTTTTCGAAAGAACCATGGAGAGTCTTGAATTAGAATAGGTTTAAAACTAAATGTAAAAAAAATTATAAAATTTAAGTATGCAAATTTTAAGTCCGAGTTATGATTCTATTAATCAAATTTACATACACAAAATTTGTAGATTCTTTAATTCTCCCCATGCAAGAGTCCTATCCTAGGTCACATTCCTCATTTTGCCTTTTATTTAAAATAATAATATTTTATATATATTAATTAGGTTTTCAGTCAAAAATATTTTACAAAAATTTATTGAAAGGTGACACTAGATTTCTTAATCATGGTTAGGTTTAGGTTCCTCACTTTCAAAAAGGTCATTTCTGATGTCGGTATTTTCAGTTGACCACCTGAACATAGAGTTAAATAACTTAGCTTTTTTCGTGGTATTGTGTTGTAGATCCGGAAACTGATTCTCGACGCTGGTTTCAATTAAAGTGTATTAATTCCGTTTTGCCGTTTCCAGCTCCAACCTAGCCTCTTGTTGTTGTAAAGCACTAGTAGTGTATTCGACGGTTTTATCACTATTGTGTAACTCTGTACGAAGGCCACTGGCAAACTTCTGTTCTGATTCAAGTGTTTTTTTGTAACTCTAATAATTTCAATTAGTTTAGCTTCTGGGTCCGGGGCTTCGAACTTACCATTCAGTATTTTGTACTAAATTATCTTGAGGTTCGGCGACCGGTGAAGGAATGCTTGAATTCATCCCTGTAAAAATACAACATTAAATTTAAATAAAAATTACATTATGTACACTATGTAGCTTATTGCAACTGAGAGTACGGCGGGGGTAATTTTAAAATAATTTGAGCAATATTAAAGAATGAATGAATAATTGAATTAATTTCATTAATTAATGAAAATGTTACATAAATATTAGTCAAAGAATTTTCTATTTTACCTTTTAATAATGGCCGTACATTTGTCTAAAAGTGCATCATAGCTGTGTGCTTAATTTTATGGGTAATAAGGCGGGCTTGTTGGCTGTAATAAAATTGTTTCTCTTACATTTTTTCATGACCAAATATTTGTTGACAATTTTCGGAATACAGCTCAATTTTGTTGTAGGGCTTAAACCAACTTCAGGAACTAATTAAAGGAACAAAGTTATTTCATGTTTTCTAAATAGTTAAAATTTAAATATTAATTTACTTATATGAGCATTCTGCACCTTCGGTTATCGTGCTGCCGCGTAGCTGGATACCACAGGTGATGCTGATGAAATGGATCCTAGAATTTTAGAAAATGTAATAGTATATAACTATAGGTTCAATTTACTAATATGATATTTTTAATTGTTTTAAAGTATAACAAATTAGCTTTTAAAAATTGGAAGCCCATCCTTGGACAGGAGAACCCAGCCGTTATAAATTTATCTGTACTCAGTAAGGCTTTTTTTAAGTCGTAAATTTTTTGTTTTATTTATTAACAAGCAAAAACCCAGAAAAATGAAGGAAATTTTTCCTTTTCCGGAGAGTGCGTGCGCAAGGGAAAAAGTATTAAAGAATTACTGTAGAGAATTTTATTACCTCTTTGAGATCCTCCTAAGCTATAATCGCCGTTGATGTATTTGGTAATGATAATCTCAATCTGCTTCAATTGGTTTGCTTTCTTCTCAATTCTTGCTCCATATTTAATCCAAGTGATACGTAAAGGGTTGGAAGTATACAGCTCTAATTCTTTGGTTTGGGTGACCGTTCCACAATAAAATGAACGTAATTGCTTAGGCAACCTCACTGGTATGTCCCATTTTGCAGCCTAGAATTCCGATGGATGGCTTAACACTTTGAGGACGTCCTCATAAATACGTCTTGACAACAAAGAAACAAACGTTCCTTCGTTTTCCAGGCTACCCAATTCCTCTCTTTGTTTGATCGGAATCAGCTCTGTAATAATGAAAGAATAAGAAATTTGTCAATGCAATATATATACAATTTGTATATATTAAATATTATAAATATTACTATTGTAAAACGATACAACCCAAAAGAGTAATGGACATTTATATATATATTTCTTTTTATTATCACGTATGCCGTACGTTTCACCAGAAACTGAATATAATTTTTTAAATTGAAAGTACTAATTGTATGCTTACCAAAGAGTTTGATTAAGAAGAGATGAAAGTAGCCTCGTTGGACTGTAGCGTTCTCTTTCGTTGTCGTTTTCGTTTTAAAAAGTTGTACAAATCGCCTAGTAATACAAATTGCCTAGTAATATCGTATGTCCGTACTCTGTCCTCAAGGAAATTTTTGTTAAGTGTAACGATATCAACGTCAGGGATGATTTTGTTTGAATCCCAATGTTTTGGCTCTATAAAAAATCTTGCAGATCGAAATTCTTTAGGGCATTCTGTTTTGTAAGTACATTCCCCAAAAGTCTTATGCAGGAAGTCCATAATTCGGTAGTAAACTTTTTTCCAGAAGGAAAAAGTTACAAGTCCAGACTAATCATAGAGATTAGTACCCGGAGTTGGATTTTTAGTTTGGTCGGCAATGATATCTGCGATGGCGACCAGAACATACTTGGAAGGAACTCCTCCTCTGGCTAGTCGAAGACGCCCAAAACCTTCCGTTGTGTTGAAGTCAGACAGTTTGCAGAAATTGTACTGATCAACATTCGATTGAGGTGTTAGCGGCTCATTGAAAATCTGAAATTAAAAGAAAAGAAAAGCTAATTCAATGTTAGTAATATTAATTAGCACTTTTTTCTTTTATAGAATTTTTGGGATTTTATGAACTTGTAGCGTAATTGGGTGCCATGCGAGCAGCGGCTACAGTTAGCGGTCATGCACTATATTTAAAGCTTATTCAATGTTATTAATACTAATTAGCACTTTGCTTTATAAGAAATCAACTTTAAATAAAATTTTGTATTGTTTCGATGTAAAAGTATTTGAAAGTGATTAATTTTCTTGATTACAAGAGTTTTATACATGAGTTAATGCAAACCATAAACAATTACGATTAACATGTTTCGTATCTTACGTACAATATTATGAAGTAAACTTACAAATGTTTCAAATGATGTAGCCGACATCATTTCAGCAGTTGTTTTTGTATTTCTTGGATTATTAATATCCTACAATGCTTTGCAACGACGCTGATTTTTTTTCCAATGTGTTTGGTTTTATGTTTTTGATTTGAACAGCTAGTATAATTGTTCAATTAATGTTAGTGTAAAGGAAGTTGAACTATAACTGATCAACTTATAGAACTAAAGTGCGGTCAATTCTGTACTAGTGTTTTGTAACCGAATTGTAACTCCTATTCACTATTCACAGCATTAGGTTGTTTTCAGAATGCAATGAGTTTAATCCTAAGTTTAACCTCATTAGTTTAAAACTGAATGAATTTACAAGAATAGCTACTATTGTGTGCGTTTTGTAGGGTTTATTCTTTATTTCTTAGGGGTTAAATTCAAAGGGGTCTTGAGTTCTTTGGAAAAAATGAAAATAAAAAATACCTTTTCGAAAGAACCATGGAGTCTTTGTTGGATATTTAGAACAAAGTAATATAGATTTATTTAAAGAGAAAGCTTGTCGTAGGTCATAGGCAGATGAAGACTGTTGCTTAACACAACTAAACTCAAGTTATTTCTAGGATTTAGGTCCCTGGTTACGTATGTTGAAACTCCCGAGAATCTTCTAGTTGGTTCCATCGTTTTCCAGAACAAAAACTAATCTTAACAGCCAGAGCTCAAAGGGGCAAAAGAGGGCCTGGGAAAGAGTCTAAGACAAGAAGCTGTGGTCATAACAATTAGTCAACGGTCATAAAGAGAAGAGAACCTTTTCGTTTAGATTGACATAACTTACGACACTCTCCCTCAAGCATTAAGAAAAGCGATATGCTTCCGGACGGATAAATTTACCTGATTTCTGTTACAAAGGAAGCAATTAGCGGAATTGTTTGCATAAAAATGTTTGGTACACGGTCCTAATTTTAAGTCATACTCTAAAAATTAGCTTTGATATGTTATATAATTGCTAACAATTTTTATTAGTGGTCTTAGATATTTCCTGAAATTTCCTTCTTTTTGGCTTAATTAGTCTTTTAGCTTTGAAATAAGAATATAAAGTAGATATGAGACAACATAAGCGATGTCCGGTCTGGAACATCTCGAGACAAATAATAAACTTCCAATCAGTTCTCTGAATGGAAGACTCTCCATTTCTCGGTCACGTTGAATCAGTTCAAGGCTGGGCTGCATGGGGACGCTGACCGCACGAGACTCCTCCAGGTGAAAGTTTTTAATTATTTTCAAGATCTGACATCGCTGTATGATCTCCCAGTTTCCAGATCCACTTGTCTTGAGTTCCAGTCCCACGAAGAGGGTGGAGAAGGATTGCCTCAGAGGAAATTTTTTATTCAATTTTCCAAAAGTTGAGCCAAGTCCCCAGAGGTTGGTCCCACTAGTATTCCGTCATCCACATATATGATGAGAATTAATCTTCCAAATTCAGTGTCCTCAGGAACCCGGAGGGCTCGTTCTGGAGTTAACGGAGCCCGAGTTCTTCCAGCGCTCCCTTCAATTTTCTTGACCACAGAAATGGTGCCTGTTTAGTACCATACAAGGCCTTACGGAGGTGACACACCAATGACTTTCCCTTCTCAAATCCAACAGGTTGGTACATGAAAAGATTTTCATCAAGTTCAGCTTAGAGAAAGGCGTTGGGAACGTCAAACTGCTGTACCTCGTAATTCCAGGCCCCTGCAATCGCTAAAATGATTCGGATGGACTCGTATCTGGCGATGCCTGCATATGTTTGATTAAAATCGAGCCCTTCACGTTGAAAAAATCCACGGCAAACTAGTCTTGCCTTATAGCGGTCAACAGATCCGTCCACTTTCCTTTTTAACGCATAGACCCACCTACTGTCAAGAAGACGCTGGGCTGTGGTCCTTGGAACAAGATCCCACGTGCAATTTCTCTCTGCTTTCTCTCAGGCTTTGAATTTCATCATTCATTGCCTGATTCCACCGCTCTTTGTGAGGAGATGCCATTGCTTCATCATAGGTTCTAGGCTCATCCGGCTCTGCAGATACAACATTTGCTTGAAATTTGTCTGGACCTTTGAGTGACTTCCGGTCACGGAGATAATAAGGCGTAAGTGCTTTGGAAGGAATTTCTGTAGTGTACTTTCATGTTGGGGTCGTAATTGTGAGTTTCACAAGATCCAATTCAGTTGAGCCCTTGCGTTAATCACCATCATTCACGAAAGAGTGCCACTTGTCCTCCTCATTCTTCACCTTTTGTTCTGCCTTGGGCTCCTGATCCTCCCAGTCACTTTCCTTGCTTTCGCTTTCAGCTTTGGGTGAGACAATTCTATCAGCACTGAGAACCTCACTGGATCCACCTGCTCCTGTGGACCCACCAGCCCCGCCAGATCCATCAACACCTCCAGATCCCCCTGCTCCTCCAGTTCCACTTGCTCCTCCAGATCCACCCGAACTGTCAACCTCCGAGATTTTGACTATTATTGTTGAGTTCATTTGCTCATCAAAGTCAACATTCCTTGACTCCACAATCTTGTGAGTGTCTGGGTCAAAAAGACAATATTTCTTGTCGCTGACGCCATCATAACCCACCAGGATCATCCTCTTGGCCTTCGGTGTCCAAACTGTACGCTTCTCATCGGGAGTGTGTACATAGGCCTTACTTCCGAATGTTCTGAGATTTCCAAGAAATGAGCGCCGGCCCATAACTTGCTCAAACGGTGTTTTGATTGGGCTCCGCTTGCTCAAAAGACGATTGAGAACGTGAACAGTGCATCCCACTGCCTCTCCCCACAAGGAGTCTGGGGTTGACTGACACTGAAGTAGGGAACGACTCGCCTCCTTCAAGATCCGCACACTTCTCTCTGCCCTTCCGTTCATGGGTGGACTGTAGGGGGCGGTGCGCTCGTGAATAATTCCTTGTTCGCTGAAAAACAAATTCAAGGTAGAATTAACAAGTTCCGCACCGTTGTCCGAACGAATCCACTTCATTCGGTTTCCAGTCTGCGTTTCCATTACGTGAATGTAGTTAATTACAGCTTCTGCAGTGTCTGATTTCTCTTTTAAGAAATACACTGTCCGGAAGTTGCTTGCATCGTCAATAAAGTATGAGAAAGTACAGAGCCCCACCCACTGAGCGGACGTCCATTTTCCCTGAGAGTTCCATATGAGCTCCGACTCCTGGGAGCGTGTTTCGGCTAGGGACCAATGGAAAGGGTTTTAGTGCTGATTTTCCAAAATCACAAAATTCGCACTTTCCCCTCAACTCCCCTTTGGCCTGGTCTTTTGGGATTCCCCACACGGCTCCCTTGGCGACACTTTCTTTAATGCAGGCTGAATTGACATGGGCCAATCGCTGATGCCAGAGATTGAGATCCACTTGTATGGTGGCTGAGTGAGCCACCATTCCTTCCTGTATAGGAGAGAATTTCATTACGTACATACCATTTTTGACAGTGGATGAGTAGCATTCTCCTTTAGCGTTCTTAAAAGTGGCTCCCTTTTCGTTTCGTTCAATCTTGATTCCCAATCTAGTCATCTGAAGTTCTGACAGCAGATTAACTGCCCCAGGGATATAAAGAACGCCGTTCAAAATTTTCCGGTACCAAGTCCCATTGGATTCTGCCAACATCCTCACGGCTCCCTCCCCCAGTGCGTTCGCAGAGGTCTTATTGGTGAGGGAGACATTTTTCGGTTCGGCAAAATTTTCAAAATTGCAAAACCAGATCATTGACCTACAAATGCTTTTAGATGCTCCGCAATCTGCGTACCATATATTCTTAGTCTCGTAACTTTCACTTCCACCTTTCTCAACAGCAGTGATTTGACCGGTGAAAGCACACGGTGGAGAGGAGGCACTTTCTGGGGAAGGAGAGTCATCTTGAGAGACAACAGAGCTATTGGCCTTGGGCCATTGATCCTCCCGCTCCCTGAAGCCCTTCTTCCGACCATTTCCACCTTGCGATTTCCGGTTGGATCCTTTCTTAGCGTTTCCACGTTTCTGGGCTTTCGCTCCGGCATCCCTTTCTGGACAATCACGCTTCCAATGGTCCTCTCCATCACAGATGAAACAACGAGAATTCTTGGACTTACCCCCATCCGCATCTGAGCCCTTTGAGGCATCCCGAGGCTTCCTATCCCAACTTTGGGATTTGAAGGCTCTTACTTTTTCGGTCTTTGTTGAGCCAGCCTCCGACTCCACAGACATTTGGTCATTCTGCTCCATCCTCAAGCGAGCAAATAACCGCGTCATTGTCTGTAAATTCACTTCCACGGAGTCCCACGCACGCTTGAAAGAAGTGTACATCGGTTCCGAAAGTGCTGAGACAATCTTTGTCACAACAGTATTCTCCTCGATGTTGACCCCAATTTCTTGTAGACTCCTCCAGATGACCTCCATTTCCATGTAGGCATCGATCAAATTTTGGTTGATACTACCCTTGAAGTTGAAGAATGCGCTTAACGTTTGTTGTTTGTTAATAGCACTTGCATCAGAATTTATGTCTTTCAACTTTGTTAAAATCTCTGCCGCAGAGGTACATCCAAGGATATGCGTTGTTTGGCTAGCATTAATTGTTGGCACAATAATTGCCTGCGCCTCCACATCCATCTCCGTCCATTTTTCTAATTCATCCGGATCAACTGGCTTTGGAGTTCCACCGCCGGCCACACCCCACAACTTCACAGCTTTTAATATAAGCGTCATTTGCATCTTCCACCTAGTATAATTTGTGCCTTCCAGTTTTGTCGCATGTTTAGTTTCAAACATAGCCCTACTGACTGCCATGATTTCTCCAATCAGACCCACTGAGAGGGAAAGTGTCCTGACAGAACTTTTAAGTCACAGTAAGCAAAAACTGACAATCCTGCACAATTAACACTATGGCAACACTTCTTAAGACTTTTTCTTACTTCAAATTAAACGTAATAGCCAGAGCTCAAAGGGGCAAAAGAGGGCCTGGGAAGGAGTCTAAGACAAGAAGCTGTGGTCATAACAATTAGTCAACGGTCATAAAGAGAAGAGAACCTTTTCGTTAAGATTGACATAACTTACGACAGCCTTGAATTAGGATAGGTTTAAAACTAAATGTAAAAAAATTGTAAAATTTAAATATGCAAATTTTAAGCCCGAGTCATGATTCTATTAATCAAATTTACGTACACAAAAATTCAGCAACGCAACCAATATAACAATGGGCCAGCAAAAAAACGCCCTCGAATAGAAATTGATTGGGAAGGGTCTATAAGCTTATAATCAAAATATATATTTTTTGTCTTTATCTGCATACTCTTTTTCCAAATATAAGTTATTTATTCTATGTCATTAACATAACTGATTAAAAACATTAAGAAATTTTTATAATACTTATTCAGTGTCCATGTAATCGATGACTTCTTCATTGTAATGCTTCTCCAGGATATGTCCTAGATGATTCCATGATGTTTTATAATTTAATTAAGAACTATTCTCAGCTTCATGAATTGGATAGTTGAATTTTTGTGTGGATCTCATTTCAATGCTCCTTCAGTTTAGTTATTGACTGATACTTCCATAAAGAAGGATTCCATGGCATTTTGATTTTTAGTTGAGAACTATTCTCAACTTGAATTGAATAGTTGAACTGTTGTTTTGCTTAAATCGAGTCTTGACAACACTTGGGTGGTGCATTGGAAGAATGTAAATCGTATTACAGGTGGATTAATATATATAGCAAAGCTTTTCAATGGAATATCGGTTGTCCCCATGGTTTAAAGAATCAATTTTTTTAAATGTAAACGCCGTTGGTTCCTCCAACAACTTCGACAGTAGGTAGAGCAGTGACTTAATCCGTGCTAGGAATGCTAGAGATTTTATTTTGCAAAGGAATTTAAATGGTATTAATTGTAGGACGAAACTGAATGTTGTACTTATAATGCGGAGAGTTTTATAGCTAATAGAGCCTTTGTATGTGATTCTTAAATAGAAAATGAAAACGTTTTGAACGTTAGTATCTTCTAAGAACTGGCATTATCCTAAAAGGGTAAATTCCATGCCCACATGTTCAACGCATGTGTTCGAGATAATTCGAGCCTGCCTTAGTACTTTTTAAATTTTTAAATAGAAAATGGAGAGGTTTCAAAGTTGGCTTCTTCTCTGAATTACTAAAAAATCTAGGGTTTACTTGTGTTAAACTTGTTCATACATTACATGAGACCGCTTAATCAGAGGAGGGAGTGATGCCAGTCCCCCTATTACCATTAGCATGCTTGCATGTACATGAGAAGATCACGTGATCAGGAGTCTGTTTAAGTCATATGGGCATTGAGTGAGGGCAACAGTCATGCATCCCCTGCCGGTCTTCCAAATAAAGGTTAGGTTTGGATATTTTTAGAAACAACTAATTGTGAAGTTATTTAGAGATATGTAGGAGCGGTTTGAATTTTGAGTGATCGGCTCAGAGTTGTCGGCTAGGAGAGTTTTGTGTTTTCAGGGTAGGTGGAAAAAAGTTTTTTTTTCTCTCTTACGGTTTAACCCAGAAACTTTGGGGTCTAACAATGCACCTACACCCTACTACCACACCACCACTTTTTACTGTGCTGACTGCTGGTGCAGGAATTAGATCTCGGCAACTACCCAAGTTTTCTACAAAGGTGCTGACCCCCCGGACTACGGCCTTTGGTATTTTATATAATTTTGATATAGCCAACTTATCATAAGAATTAAAACATAAAAATACGTTAGATATCTATTTCGATTGTAAATACTAGTACTTGGTTGTATTAAAAATCTAAAATGTACTTAAGTTGACTTTCCTTTTATTAATCCGTGTGCTACGGAACAGAAATGGTTTTGAGTTTAAGGAACATAATTGTTTGAAACTTATGTGCCTTTAAGCGTACTTTTCAGCGCAATTATGTTTGACTCGTGAAAGCCCGAAACAAAAATTTCCAGTTTTAGATCAGCAATTTAGTGAAAGTTAATTTAGCTAAATAATTTTGGTATTTCGATTATATTCGATTTTGGTAGCAAAGGATGACTATGATTTAGTGTCTTTTTTCTCACATTGACGTCTTTAGTTACCAAGGCCATGAGTTTGCAATCTTACGCACGCACAGCTTTGAATATGGTGATTACTATAGTGAAGATTATGAATAGGTTTTTGAACACAAACTTGAGATTTGTCATAAACTAGCGTCTTTGAAATTTGTCCTAAACTATCATCTTTGCGTTACTACGATGTTTTTGCAACTTTTGGGTTGACATTTTACCTTTTTTTTTAAACAATTTTATTTCTTGATCAGCTTTTAAATTTTCTGAATTAGAGACCCACTAACACGTCCCATTAATATTAGAGTAATTTTTTGATAAGTTCTTATTTAGGTATGATCAAAAAATAGATAAATTTACCACAGATACCTATTGAAAAATGTTATGATTAATACAACCGAGTTGCTGGAAGCAAGTAAAACAAATTAAAAGAAGTCTAAATAAGATGATTTATTTCATTAAAGAACCTAAAATGAAGTAGGACGTAGAAGTATAAAGTAGACGTAGAAGTAGAAGTAGAGTGTCATACAGAATTTCAGAAGCTCAATATTATATGCTTTAATACCTTGATCCAGTAGATTTGGTTTTGCATATTTCTGTCCATCGTTCATTATGAGGCGTTTTATACTCACAAGGGGACCCCGCGTCGTGATCGCGTCCTATTGGCTCGAAATCAAAATCATAGATTCATCTAGTTCTAAAACTAACCCCTTACCTTGCTTTTCACTCCATGGCCATAAACTTTTTCAA
>VYYI01001538.1:0-18977 GCA_021029175.1 Bilobella aurantiaca
AAAAAAATAATTGGTGAGTGTAAGACTGTAAGTGAGACTGTGAGTAAGAGGTGTCTGCTTTAGTATTTCCGGATAAGGAAACGACGAGTTAAGAAGCAGGAAACAAATATGCTGATGTCTTTATATAATGTGTAACCTTGTTGTTTGATTGGTGTAGGTATCTTTTTGTGTTTGTTTTTATTACTATGTATTCAAATATGTTTGAATGCCGTTATATTGAGTGTTTTTTAAATTATATTTTTACTGTAATTACAGAAATGCTTAAGTTGCTGAGAGAAATCATTACAAAGCTCGACCACAGCTTAACGATCACGGATCAAGGTTTTACTAAATTATCAGGTAAACTGATATTTATAAATATTGTATGTGGCTACAAATTTTTGAGAAAAGTTTAAATTCTCCGCTAAAATTCTGTTCTCTGACCTCTTGACACACATGACCTCTTCAAAGAAGTTTAAGGTCTTCGAGTCACAGCGACTCGTGTGAGTGGGGCCCTTCCACGGGACCTCTTTTCTACTCGAACCGAGTTTGACAAAATAGTTTTTGCGGCCTTTGTTCAAACAGGACTTGCACACGTCCTGATTTAGAGGTAGGCGTCAACTACTTGGAATCAGTGGGCCCTCAAGCACTCACGACAAAAATTCAAAATCGACTCAAATGCTTTCCGCACAATCGGACTAAGGAGCTAACAAATCTCCTTTAGCAAAGCCATGTCTAACCTCTTTGGCAGTAGTGGTTCATTTAGCATACACATCCAAATTGCCCACCTTTGATCGAGCCAATTTGCATACTTCGGAGTACTTACTACAAGATTTCAAGATTTGAAGAAAAGTGATAACAGAAGCTATACTTGTCAACGAGAAAGCTATGCTAAGCTTTTTATGGATTAGATTTGTTATGTCGGTAACTACTTGTTTAGTAGATTTTAGGTAAATGTACGCAGTCCAAATTTTCCAAGTCCCTAGTACCCTCGCGTATAACGCGCATTCGCGTATAGCGTGCACCCGATAACCTAACCCAACCGCACAAACCGCAATAACTTTACATAACATTGTAAACTCTTTATATTCTAAATTGGAGGGGTTTGGCTGCTACTATCGTTATGGTTTGGACAGAGAAAAAGCCTACTTTAGTATATCACTCTAGTTATGTGAACTGAAAAATAATGACGTTACAATGTTAGCTTAGGGTGTAGTTGTTATAATTTTCGACGGAATTACTTTTAAAGAATCCATTTTATAATGCAATTGTTCTCTTTGTAAGTTTGTTTTTCATGTGAAGTCACGATTTAAATTCAAATTGAATTAAAGAAAAGCAGGTAAAATTAATATTCATTTTTTTAATTTGCAATTGAGCTTTATTTGTAACTAACTGTCTATAACCGCCTGGGTTGCAGTTAATAGAATCCTTATAGGTAATAGCAAACTATGTGAATTCCCGTAAAACTAGACGTTTTATAACTACAAAACGCAAAGTTCTAATTAACAAACTAAGGAAAAGTTAAAATTTTAAAATCTATGAGCTATAGCATCTAGATATCGCTAACGCCAAATTTTTGCGCGGTTTCAATTTGTTCAAAATTCAAAATTTATATTATAACTCTTGCTTTATAGTCGAGGATTTAGGGTAATAACATTTTCATTTTTTTTTATAGATTTAGATAAATCTTTAGGTTTCAAAACGTCTAGACCAAAAAAAAATTGAACCAAAGGGACCTCCTTTGCATCGGAGAAATTCAGTATGGAAAAAATGTTTAAAAAAACTTTTAATCGTTTTATACTTCCAGAAACGTAAAGAATTGTAACAATCTCGATAATTTTTTTTTTTATAATTTTTTTTTAATTTGAGGAAAAGTGGCAACAAATTTAAAGCCTGCAACTTGCCAGGGAAGGGGACATTTTCTGTGGTTTTAAAATGTCTTATTTGAATTTATTATACATGCAATACGCAGGCGTGAAACGTGCAAAGTTAAAGTAAATAAGTTGAAAATTAAATTTGGAAACATTTTAAATTAATTAAGAAAACTGATTTCTTTAAACTAAATCTCTTTTGACACAAAAAAGCATGTTTTACGTTTTTTTCAAATTCGACAGTTTTGAACGTTAGAGAAAGTGTTCACCGTTTTACTTCAAAAACAGCACCTTAATCTTCCAAAAAATTTAAGCAATCGACTCAGTCATTTTAGAAGGGTCCAATTGAGATTTATTAGAAATTTATTCATGGTATTTTACACAACGCTTAGGTACGGTCATTTGCCAACAGTAAGGTTTGAAGGTTCGATTCAAAAGTAACGTCCAAAATCAAATACTTTTTTTTTCAAAAATTTACCAATCATATTGGAAATTAGGAATTTTAAATGAGGTGAACCATCGAACCTAAACGTTAGCAGATAACTCTTGGGTAGTTTCCCAAGCATCAAGTTAAAAAATGGCATAAAAATGCTGCTCAGGTAAAGCAATGTTTCTTTCTATTTTCGCTGTAATAACAGCCACGCCTTACCTGTTGGCTACAGGTATACGAGCTTGTGTATCGACATTCCACTGTAATCAATATACATATTTAAATTTTATGAATCATTTTAACCATAGGAATAAATAATATCTCATGAATACTAAAGAAAATATAACCTAGAAGTAAAATATCTAAAAGTAATAATGTGTAGGAGAAAAATAGTTCACAATATTTTTACAAATAAGCCGTTTCGAACGCACGTAACTTAAGTAGCGTATTGTACTGATACCAAAATACTTTCATGCAACACTAGCAAAACCACGGAAATGCATAATTTCGTTTTCGGGTTGGGGTCAATTACGAGCTCATCCTAGAATGGTTGAAGGGTTGGAGGTCATCTTTTTCGCCTGAATCATCATGATGGAGTCGCTTTGGTCTTTGAAAACATCATAACGTTCCGTATCATGCTAAACTAGAAAAATTCGAACAATCCGATTCTTAAAAATTGAGGTCATTTGTGGTCATTAAATAAGGATGAAGCGTCAGGGGTCCCTATGGTCTTCGAAATGACCATAACTTTTTATTTCATGGAAAATGTCCAAATTTTCGGATTTGGGGTCATTTATGGGGTCGTGAAAATGAAGGCGAATGGTATTTGGCTCATTTTTGAACTTGGCCTTACCATTGACCCCTACTACCTTTAGCTGGAAACAAATTTGAAAAAAAGTTAAGCCGTTCGAGAGTTATCGCGCAACCAGGCAGACATACGGACGGAACGTTCCAATAAAGTAGCTAATACGCTACTCAATAAAACCTGATGAGACAAGGATATGATTAAAACACATTTCTGCTAGCTTGAATTTTTCTAGAGCCGAACACGCCCGTCTTAAGACAGGAAGATTTTGACTTAAGGTGCTTAAGAGCATTCAAATTAGCTGTACCATTAAGTTGAATTTTGTTTTTCTGTAGGATTTGAAGGTAGGGGATACAATTTTGTGTTTTAAACTTAGAAAGTATTGTTGCGCCAAACAACCCTCTAACTTTCTACTCCTCTTGACTTCAGTTTAGTTACCTAGACGTAGAACGTTGGATTGCATTTTGGCATAAATTTCAACGTGTACCCCTTTATTCAAATCCAACCAAGATCTTGTCATCCACTTCGTATACCTCGTATCTCGTATACCTATTCACCATTATTAGGAAGCGTTTCAGCTACTTTATGGGAACGCTGTCTCTCCGTCTGTCTTGTCGCGCCATAAGTCCATAACGGGTTGACATTTTTCATATCTGTTTGCGAGACAATTTTTAGGGGTCAAGCGTGATGTCAAGTTTGAAGATTTGTCATGAGTTTTTTACGCTTCACCATTATTTGCCCCCCCCCCCCTAAGTGACTCGGAAAACCCGATTTTTCGGATTTTCTCAGTTTTGCGCGAAACAAAAAGTTACCAAGTTCTGGATTGCCCAGGTGCTCCTCACCCTGCCACCTCAATCCTATGACAACTTATAATGACCCCAAGCCGAAAAATCGGCAAAACGAAAAAATCCGATTTTTCGGCTATATACTTGTTCTGCATGAAACAAAAAGTTATGATAGTCTTGTTGGCTCAAGTGACCTTTTCTCCGTAAACTTGATATTGTCTCTGTGTTTGTGTTTCTTCGAAATCAAAACTAGGCCATTGTGACACACTAAAAATTGGTGCAGATTGGATAAGATCCTTTGTTACATTGTATTAATTAATAATAATAATTAATTTCAAGCAATGGCCTAGTTTTGATTTAGAAAAAATGCAAACACTTGAGACCATATCCTGGTAGGTGAGATGACCTCCACAAGCTAAAAGTCGGTGTTTACGGGTTCTTATTGGTGGAATTTATTTGCTTTAATTCAATAGGCTACTTAGGTTACGTGTCATTGCAACGGTATATTCTGAATTTGAATTGCTAAATAACAGAAGCTTAGCGAAAGCTTCGTTATGTTTTCGTCTTGTCAGTCCGAGTATAATTTATATTTCAGGAACTACTCAACGTATCTCAAAACTGTTTTCGGATTGCGAAAACGTTGATACCCGACCCCTTCCAAACTTACTTTTGTTTAACCCCCGGTGACCCACATGGGAGTCAAGGACAAGGAAATCGTTTTTTGATTACGTATAAATGACCCTTTCAAAAGTTATTCGTCTTATGAAGCGGAACTACGGGTGTTACTAAAATGCACACCTTTTGCACCCCACACCCTGACAAATTGCACACCCTGGGATGCCGACTTCTGCGAGGGTGTGCAAAATACAATTTCAGGGTGTGGGTGTAAAAGGTGTGCAAATTAAAGCATAGGGTGTGCAAAATACAATTTTAGGGTGTGGGGTGGAAAAGGTGTGCAAATTAAAGCACAGGGTGTGCAAAATACAATTTCAGGATGTGGGGTGTAAAAGGTGTGCCAAAGAAAGTGCAGGGTGTGCAAAATACAATTTTAGGGTGTGGAGTGGAAAAGGGGCGCAAATTAAACAACAGGGTGTGCAAAATATAATTTTAGGGTGTGTGGTGGGAAAGGTGTGCAAATTAAAGCACATGGTGTGCCAAATACAATTTTTGGATGTGGGGGCGCAAAAGCTGTGCAAATGAAAGTTCAGGGTGTGCATAATTTAAAAGCACAAAAGAATGGCAAATTAAAATATAGAATGTGCAAGGGCCCTTTGCAGAGCATTGCCCAAAAGTTGTACTACTTTGTTTTACTACAGTGGACCTCGCCTAGAGTGACGTTGGATAGAACGAAAACCCGGTTACAATGAAGAGGAAAATTTGAACAAATAGGCTATTTGAATAGGGATTTCAATGTAATGAACCCCGGCTACAGTGAACCCCGGTTACACTGAACCCATTTCATCCGTCCCTTCAGATTCATTCTAGCCGAGGTCCACTGTAATATATTTAATTAAAACTTATTTCACTATTTTTTATTTTTAGTATAAACTTTAAAGTATAAATTTTTAGTATTTGAGTTTTAAAAATTGTAATCTACAAAACTTCTTCGGTCAATTCAAATTTTGAACAATTCCTTTCGAGTTAGTGTCATCCGCTTACCAACACATTAAGTAGCTTATTATTGGAGTGTTTTCTCCGTCCGTTTGTCCGTCTGGTTGCGCAATGCCTCTCAAACGGGTTAACTTTTTTTTAAATCTGGATCCCAAGCCTTGAACCATTTTAGGATGAGCTTGTAATTGACCCCAACCCCAAAATTAGACTTTCGTGGTTTTGCTAGTATTGGAGTTCGAGTTTAGACGTGATTCAAGATAGACGTGTGTAAAGTCTTCTCGTGATCAAAGTTAAAACATTAAGCCTAAGTGATTCGAAGTGATTCAATAGCACAATGGAAAGCGTACTTCAGCCAATTCTCTCTTTAATTGAGAATTTGAAAATCACGTCATCAATTTAATTCAGCGAATCTACCCTAGAAGAGCTTTTAGGTCTCAAAGACAGATTCGATAAATGTATTATTTCACTAATTTTCAAAAACCAAAATACAGTAAAAAAGAGTGAGACATCTCCAGCTGGAGAAACATTTAAAATTGCAATTTTTGGACTAGAAATATAAAGCTCAACTGAATACAAACATCAAATTTTGTAATTTTTTGATCGCATGCTTGGCATAACACCGGAATATGTTAAGATGTACAAAAGTTAAGAAACAAAAAAAAAGTCCACCGATTCTTGTTACTCTCGGTTCACTCAAAAGCAAAACTTCAGTTTTTAGAAATGCCTCTTTTATGCCTTTGTACCTTGAAATTTGAACTTTGTACAATATGCTTTAATTTGCATACCTTTTACGCCCCCACACCTTCCAATTGTAACTTACACACCTTGTGCTTAAAATTTGCACACCTTTTACGCCCCACACCTTTCAATTGTAACTTACACACCTTCTGCTTTAATTTGCACACCTTTTACACCCCCACACCTTTCAATTGTAACTTACACACCTTGTGCTTTAATTTGCACACCCATTACATCCCACACCCTAAAATTGTATTTTTCACACCCTGTACTTTAATTTGCAAACATTTTTCCACCCCACATCCTAAAATTATATTTTGCACACCCTCGCAGAAGTCGGCATCCCAGGGTGTGCAATTTGTCAGGGTGTGGGGTGCAAAAGGTGTGCATTTTAGTAACACCATTTTTATATGACCCTTTCCTCTTTGGCCCCTCCAAAATAACCCCTTGATCTCAAAACGACCTTGCAAGGTCAAACCCTAGTGCGGCATGAAACAAAAAGGAATGATGGTCCCGAGGACCCTAGAGTTACCCTTCACCTAGAAATGACCCGGTAACCTCAAAATGACCTATCAAGGTCAACACGAGTTTTGCAATAAACAAAAATTTATGATGTTCTGAATGTCCCCAGAAGCCCGTTTACTACAAAACGGCCCCTTCAACTCCAAAAAAATCTCCACACCAAAAGCTCTGTTTCCGAATCTAATGTTTTATACTTTTCTATTGTCTATTTTCCTACTTCCGCTAGTTGGTTGACCGTTTTCCAACGTCATCATTTGCTGTGGACCTTCAGTACTGCCGCCCTCATTGCTGTAGACTATTTCACCGCGGCCCTTATATACGGCGTAAGATAGCTGGTGGTCATATAGGTGGCAAAATCCTATGTTAAACCGACATGAGAAGAAAACCTTTTTTTTTCGACCACCCTGAGCCGACCCCCGTAAACTCCTCCCCTTTTTGCAATGAGGTCACACCACTTCCTTTCTGATTGGTCACCTCGGATCACTCACTCGTGTCTTTTAGTTCACCATTTATCTAGGTCAACTTGTGGTTACGAAACAGGTCAAGCTGAGATTAAAATTAATTACTCAATTAAATAATCAAGAAACTCCTCCCCGTTTGCGATCACGTGACCACATTGGCTACCTCAGTAAACTCCTCCTCTTTCCAACCTAAACCTAACCGTCAACCGTAGGCGCCAAAATTTAAATCTTGCTTTTACCAACTAATTAATTTTCTCACGCTCTAATGAGGTCAACTTGTGGTTGTCTTTTAATTCACCATTTATCAAGGTCAACTTGTGGTTACGAAGTTTAAAATGAGTTTATGTAGTGGCTACCAACTAATTAATTCCCTCCCTTAATGTCATCTTGTGGATCCCTTTACTTACATCACTTACCATGTCACCCCACCAGGAATGTGAAAAAAACAGCTTTTAACTACACATGGACAGAATAAATAAAAGACCGCAAGGCGCCAACATTTAAATGAGTTCATGTGGCGACTACCAACTAATTAAATTTGAGTTGTGGTTAACTTTAAAATGTCACCCCACCACAAATGGAAAAAATAATAATGAACTGCAAACCCATACTTGGGCAAAATAAATCCGAACAATTCAGTTCAGATTTCTTGATTTATTGCTCGACCGAAAGTTACCAACATTTAAGTGAGTTCATGTAGCGGATACCAATTAATAAATTCCCTACTAAGGTCATCTTTTGGTTAACTTTACTCCGCCATTTAAGGTCAACTTGTTGTTACAAAACACAGTTCAAATTGTGGTTAACATTAATTACACATGTTTGTCACTCAGATAATGAATCAAGATCACTTCACTAAACGTGGACATATTAATTAGTGAAATATCTACATTTGGAGGTGGTGTTGATAAACTTAAAGCTTAAATTTTGAGGTGGGGTATGTATGCTGTAGAAGAATGTGGTATGCTAGAAGATAAAGTTTAGCTATGGTGTTTGCAGTTGAGAGTAAACGTGGTGGTAAATGGTGAGGGTTGTAAAACCATGCTTCGGTGAAAAAACTTTTCGTAAAAAAAGATCTAGTTGATGGACGAAAAAAAATTTGCTGCGAGAAGTTTAAAATCGAGTCGCTTTACGTTTTTAATTGGTTTGACAATTAATTAATTTCAATTATCCACAACTAAAAAACAAATAAAATGACAAGAATATTTAAGAACGTAAAATGCTGGCCACATTGAAATGGATCAAAATCAATGTTCGATTTATTATTTGAAAAATTACCATCTCAACTGTTTCGGAAAAATTTTGGTTGAGTGAAACCGCTCAGAATTTAATGACACATTTTTTCTACACTAATTGAAGTATTCTGAACACGAATATGCAAGAATTTTTTTCCAAAAATGAAAAAACAAAAAAGTCGAGAATCTGTGACAACAAAGGACGATTCTCGACCCAAAGGTGACAAAATCCAACGATTTTCCAGAGAGGTAAATTGGAATTGTCTATGACGCTCTTGTAACAAATTGAAACCCTAAAAATACTGAGCTTGAATTAAGCTACAGGTGGAAGATGGTAACATTTTCTGGTAACATCCATAACCGGTTTAATAACAATAGAAGGCGTTGGGGCCCATCGGGCACAAAAAAAAGTCGTCCTATCGCACGCTGGAGCCACGAAACGTATGAATAACGCCGATATCTGCTCATATTACAAAATTTTAAAAATTCTTACCTTTTTTTGATTTTCGGAAAAAAATTCTTTCATATTTGTGTTCAGAATACTTCAATTAGTGTAGGAAAAAAGTTTGGTGACATTTTGAGTGGTTCCACTAAACCAAAATTTTGCACACTTTCATTTGAAAACGCTTTTCAAATTCCCTTCTTCACTATTTACACACTTTTTTTTTCAATTTTACAAGTTACTGGAACACAAACCCGTCTTCACATGGAGCTTAGTTAGTTTCTGTGAAAACTTAAAGTTTTCCCGACACCATTTTTTATATGCTCATTTACAGAAACTAGACAGATTGAGTACTCGTGGAAGTGCTTTAGCGCAATTGAGTTTTTGAATTTTGAATTTACGATCCAAGACTCCGTTTTGTTAGGTACGCTAGCCTATGACCAGCTATTCAAAAACTATGGCTACGAATTTGACAATTTTTGGTGTAATTTGATTGGATGCGCATGTCATAAGCACCTTTGCATAAATCTAACCTAAAGTTTATTGAACAGTGGAAAAATATTTCTACCCGTCTGCCTACTGCTAGGGCCATCATATGCCCTTCATTGTCACTTGATTAATATTTATGGGAAATAACAAGTTAACATAATTGTTTGAGTCTTAAAGGTATATTATGATTGTGTTACAAGCGAAATTCAATTGCGGAATTGTGTTTAATGACCACATCGTTGTTTAGATTCCTTTTTGTTTTGTGTAAAACAAAACTTTCGAATGATCATGCCATGACCCTGCTGATTAATTTCTAAATTTCATTTAACTAAATACATACAGGCATGAGATACACTGGTCGTTACTGTTTAGTCGTACGAGTACATTATGACAACAAGTTTTTTTTTTGGAAACGATGAGGAAATACTATAACATAACTTGTAGAAAAAAGCCGTTAAATTTTAATTATTGTGCACACCCTTTAGTATAGCAATAACTACATCAAATATGCATTGAACGCTACAATCGCCAGCACAGCACTGTCACTAGCTAAAAGTAGGAGTTTAAGTTTCGTTTCAAAAGTAACTTCAAAATTCAAACGGTTTTTTCATCATGTTAAAATTTTCAAATATCATATAAGTCCAATTTATTCTTTATTTTCAGCTCTATCATCATATGATATAACGTTGAAAAGCACTAGAATATGTTCATCAGGCTACTTCGCGTGTTGGAGACCTTACTCGTGGAAGTTTGTATTGAAATTCAAAAACAAATTTTCTCTCCTCTTACTCTTAACATAACAGTTCAGTTTCAGTTTTTAGTTCTTGCGTGTTTACGAGTGAAAATGTTGGAGAACTTCTCACGTAGCCATATTCAATCGATTTAAATTTTTAACAATCCTACAGCATCTAAAGGCTTTCATCAAGTTTTCTCCTTGTCCACATCTTAAAGCACTCAAACTTTTGGTTACTATAAAGTTGCAGCAGTGCCTTATCATGGTTTTTTTTACCTAAAAATTAACCAGAAAGTGAACCTAAACCACTGACACAAAATTGTCACTGAAAATGTAGTAAATTCAATTCCACTGCCCACGATCTGACCATTGATTATGTAATTCAGCTCAAAACTATGTATTTTTTTTAAATTGGAACGAAATTGGAGGCTATGCAGAATAAATTTAGGTTAGTATCTCGCTATCAATACTTTATAAATTGTGCAATGAAAAGAAGGCATAAGGCATTTGGTTGGGCATCTTTGGTAAGAGGTCCTGGCTAGCGTAGTGGTTAACACTCCCAACCTTACTTTTTGCTTCCCACAAGTGGCGGAGAAGCAGCTTCGATCATTGCCTCATGCCTTGTGAGTGCTTTGCCATAGAGTTAGTTATTTGTGTTGATTAGGATATTAGCATTTAAGAGACAACGGTTGTTGTTGTGAGTCCCTGCCCGATTTCTTTACCTAGGTTAGTTCAGTACTGGTAAATTGCTTCTGGTGGCCAGAAGCTAACGCGGGGGGAGATGAAGAGGAGGTATAAGACATTTGGTTGCGCATCTCTGGTAAGAGGTCCTGGCTAGCGCAGTGGTTAACATTGCCAACCTTACCTTATGACTTCCCACAGCATTTTCCTTGATTCCTTTGTGTGGCAAGGTCGAGGAACATAACCTAATCTACTATAATAATATCTTATTATAATATCTTAATTCGTATATCCTAATAATATAAGAAGTGGAGCAGAAGTAGATAGATGTATCACACACTGTACAGCTCTCTAGACATGTAAATGCTTGAAGTGTTTATATCTTACGAAGCTCTTTAAGAAGTAGAATCTTTGCATTATACACAAAATTATCTCAAATGTTTTGCTCATCTCACCTAACCCGTTATTACTAAAATCACATTACCTAGCAATGCACTAACATTTTTAGCATAACTAGCATAATTTCAGACTATTGTGCAACTCTCGTAGCAGTTTGTATGATATTACGCTAACACATCTCCCCCTCTCGCTTTTAGCTTAACAATTCCCAAATCTACTGGAGATGTTATAGGAATGTAGTCTTTACCAAAAAATATTCAAATACTTATCTTCCACACTACATTTCATGTAAAACTGGGAAACTATTCTCATTTGTTTATGCAATTCTGGTCCCTTTAAGAATCACGTTCTGTCCATCCAACAGGACAAGTAACACCGGTGGTAGTGTGACAAAACAACGCCACTTAAAATTTTTAATTTTTAATTATAGGTAAAGTAATTATTCTAATCAATAACTAATATTTACATAAAAAATACAGTTCAAAATTTTAAACATAATAATCTTGATGTCTTAATAATGTAATAATTGCAAAGTGAAATAAAATAGAATTTTGTCATTAATGTGTATAAATTTTAGTGGCTTCATTGCAGTAACTTATTTTAATAAAATGTTTGAAACTAATTCTATTCACATTTGCTTGCTTCATGGTTACGGTCATGCTGTTTAACTGTGCAAACACTATCATTTCTGCACAATAATAGAAGAAATTTTATTTCTTTTGCTAGTTCCTTAAATCGGATTTGCAAACAACCGAAATCAAACTTAAATTTACAAAGCTTTATTCTCAAGTGAATATAGATTTTTTTCAAGTGTTATATAATTCTTGAGGCATTTTGGTGTATTGCCTAATAGGCGGCCTAATCATTTCAACATAAGAATTTATTTTCGGGTCTTCTTAAATGGCGTTAATTAACAACATTAATTTAATTTTATGGCTATTTTAAGGTTTATTTAAACTTAATCAAAAACCTACCTTACGAGTATACAACGCTCCCCCCTAAAAAGAGTATCCGTTGGCCCGGTCCTTAAAGTGCGCGAATTACTGATACCTTTATTTTAAGGATAAATATCCCAAGGTATCTTAATCTTACAAGTATTGACCGATGTAGTAAAAAATAAAAGGAACAACTTACGGTAACACGATGGTCCAAAATATACGTTGATTTAAGGACGTCATATTTTAGAAATTTCTATAAAAGTCTCACACAAGTCCAACGATAAACCTACAGATTGTCGAAGCCTATTGTTTAGTGTTGATTTAGAGACGCTTGAAGGTATTTCATTTCAAACAATGTTTCTGAACCTCGCATTGCTAATTCTTTGCATCTCCAATTTCACAAACTCTGTGCTTATCAAGGTAATATTCTAAAATCAAAAACTTACACAAAAACTAAAGTTAAAAAAAATATTAGAGTCAGGCCCAAATTCGTAGGAAAGACAGTACTGGAAACGGCTTCAAATGTTCCCTGCACGACCTTCGAGATGCTAGTAAAATAGAACTGCGGTCGCTCAAAGGGAGTACAGTCGTACCTTGGTAATTTCCACCGATATCGATTCCGGCAATATATAATGTTTTTACTGGTTTTAATACTTGTCAAATAGTACTCATATGGCCGAAGTAGATACCATCGCGTTTGACTCAAAAAACTTGTTGCATACAAAACTCAAAATTAACAACTACTTTACTACTAAGCGAGGACAAGTAACCTTGGTTGTGACCAGTGCAGAATGGAATGTATGGCGTCCGGCAGATGATCCAGTATATTGTGTCGTAAAAGTAGAAATACCGGACGATTACCGATGCGTTATCGTATTTTTGAATCTCACTTAACCTGTACAACTTATCACACATTCAAAAGTATGGGTTATGAGCATGCATAGGTTAAGAAATATCTAACGTTTTTAGAACTTATTCGGGGATTATCAGAACTTTTAAGAGTATTTACAAAAATTTGCAGTTATTTGACTAATTTCTCTAGATTTTACGTACAAATTAATCAATTTCAAATGTGAAATCAGCAACAATTCCTCGATTGTGATAAAAAGAAATTGTAAAAATCGAAATTCGGATCTATTTTGCAGTAAATAATGTAAAACGTAAACAAATACAACTCGTTTTGTCGGTGAATACTAACAAGAATGTAATGAATTTGAATCAACAATAATTTTTGTCAGCGATTATGAATTTTTTTCCATTTTCCTTCTGTCACCTTTATTCACATTATGTAGAGTTGAATTAATTATAAAATAACAGGAAATTATCATTATTTATTATAATAAATTATATATAATATAACATATATATATAATATAATAATTATTATATATTGTATAATATATTACAAATTATTTGTGATTCGTTAGTAAGTTTTATAGTTAGTCACACTATCGACAGTTTTCAGAAAAGCGGTAAGACAAATGCAACAACATTTCGAACTTTACATCCACCCAAATAAAGAATAATTGTAGTCAACTCTTAATATTGTTTTATTTCTTTTCAGACTCTCGAATGTTTGGGAAAATTTTAGGTTTTGAGATTTGTCGTCGATTTATTGAACTTTATTCTTAGTTTTTAGGTCTTTTTTTGCTAATATTTTTAGAACTTTTTAAGAAATTTCTTATTCTATGTCCGCATATGAGTGAACAAATATTATTGAGATCGTTGTTAGTGGTTTTATAGAATAATAATATGTATTATCTACAATAAATCAGATTCTTGTTAAAACCTATCATTCTTGTACGGTGTTCAAGTATCTCTCCATTCTAACTTACAAGTAGTAGGCAAGAACTGCATAATTTGGAATCGCTTGAAAATTGGCTCAAATTTTGCCACGAGCCATGAAACGTATGAATAACGCCAATATCTGCTCATATTTCAAAATTTTAAAAATTCATAACTTTTTTGTTTTTCGGAAAAAAATTCTTTCATATTTGTGTTCAGAATACTTCAATTAGTGTAGGAAAAAAGTGACTGATCTGAGTGGTTCCACTAAACCAAAAATTTTAGCACACTTTCATTTGAAAACGCTTTTCAAATTCCCTTCTTCACTATTTACACACTTCTTTTTTCAATTTTACAAGTTACTGGAAAACAAACCCGTCTTCACATGGAGCTTAGTTAGTTTCTGTGAAAACTTAAGTTTTCCCGACACCATTTTTTATATGATCATTTACAGAAACTAGACAGATTGAGTACTCGTGGAAGTGCTTTAGGGCAATTGAGTTTTTGAATTTTGAATTTACGATCCAACACTCCATTTTGTTACTTACGCTAGCCTATGACCAGCTATTCAAAAACTATGGCTACGAATTTGACATTTGTTTGTGTAATTTGATTGGATGGGCATGTCATGAGCACCTTTGCATAAATCTAACCTAAATTTTATTAAACAGTGGAAAAATATTTCTACCCGTCTGCATTCCGCTGACCCATCATGTGCCCTTCATTGTCACTTGATTAATATCTATGGTAAATAGCAAGTTAACATAAGTGTTTGTGTTTTAAAGGTATATTATGATTGTGTTACAAGCAAAATTCATTTGCGGAATTGTGTTTAATGATCACAGCGGACAAATTGGTGGTTTCCTTTCCATTTTGTGTAAAACACAAAAAAATGATTCTGGCTAAATTTCCTTTAACTAAAGTACATACGAACATGAGATACACTGGTCTTACTATTTGGTGGTACGGGTACAGTGTGATTTCTTGGTTAAGTGTTTTTGGAAACGATGAGCAAATACTATAACATAACTTTTAGGAAAATGCCATTAAATTTAATTTTTGTACACACCATGTATAATAGCAATAGCAACATCTGAACACTATAATCGCTAATAATTGCCAATTCTCCACGGTCACTTTCTTAAAGTAGGTTTTTAAGATTTATTTCAAAAGTAACTTCCAAATTCAATAGATGTTTTCATCACGTTAACATTTTCAAATATAATATAAATCCAATTCCTTCTATATTTTCTGTTCTGATATAACATTGAGAACCACTAGAATATTTTCATAATGCTACTTCGCATGTTGAAGAGCTTACTCGTGTCAGTTTGTATTGAAATTTGAAAACAAGTTTTCCCTCCTGCCTCTTAACATAATAGTTCAGTTTCAATTTTTTAGTTCTAGCATGTTTACGAGTAAGAAGTTGGAGAATTTCTCACGTAACGATATTCAATCGATTTAAACTTTTAACTATAGCATCTAAAGACTTTCATCAAGTTTTTTCCTTGTCCACATCTTAAAGCACTCAAACTTTTGGTTACTAAAAGGTTGCAACGCCTTATCGTGCCGGGTATTTTTTACCAAAAATTTTTTCCAGAAGGAGAGCCAATCGCTGACACAAAATTGTCACTTAAAATGTACTAAATTCAATGCCGCTGCCCATAATCTGACCATTGATCATGATAATTCACCTCAGAAGTATGTATTTTTTTAAACTGTTGAAAATCACGAAATTGTAGGCTATGCAGAATAGATTTAGGTTAATATCTCGCTAACAATACTCAATAAAATTGAGCATGTTTCTTGTTCCCTTTGTGTAGCAAGGTCGAGGAACTTAACCTATTCTAAAAATTTGTTGAAATAGAACATTTTGAGTTTTAATGCTTGGAGTGACATTTCTCGGTTTATTGTTCAAGAAGTTGAGCAGGAAAAGATAAATGTATCACACGCAAGTACAGCTTTCTAGACTTGAAAAGATGCTTGAAGTGTACATATGTTAAGAAGTTCTCTAACAAGTAGAACCTTTACATTATACCAACATTGTCTCAAAATTTGGTGTTATGCTCATCTCGCCTAAACCTTGATTACTAAAACCACATTACCTAGCAATGCACTAGCATTTTATCATAAGTTCAGATTATTGTGCAGCTCTAGTTTCTCGTAGCAGTTTGTATGATATTACGCCAACTATTAGCATAACCATCTCCGACTCTACTAGAGATGTTATATGAATGTAGTCTTTACCTTCGCAAATTCAAATACTTATCTTCCACCCAACATTTTATGAAAAAGTGGGGAAACATTTTCATTTGTTCACCTACTTCTAGGCCTTTTAAGGGTGACACGTTCTGTCCATACCAATAGGATCAGTAACACTGTTGGTGGTATGTCAAGCCAACGCCATTTAAAAACAATTTTAATTTTAATTACTCTTTGGTTTTCTAAGATTTGGTTATTAAAGTTTATGAATTAGAATGTCTTCATTGCAGTAAATTTTTAATTAAAAGTTTAAAACTATTCTGCTCAAGTTTGCTTGCTTCATGGTCATAGTCATGCTGTGCATACAATATCATTTTCTCAAAATCAATTAAACGTGTTTAGAAGAAATTTTATTTCTTTGGCTAATTCCTTAAATCAGATTTGCAAGCAACCGATACCAAACTTAAATTTACATAGTTTAATTCTCAAGTGAGTATAGATTTTTATTTCGAGTGTTATAAATTCTCGAGACATTTTACAAGTGTATTGCATAATGGACCGCTTAACCATTTCAACATAAGAATTTATTTTCGGGTCTCCCTAATTGGCGTTCATGAACGTCGTTAACTTAATTTTCAGGTTAGGTAACCTGAACCTAATCAAACCTAACCTAAACCTAATCTAACCTAACCTAAACCTAATTTAAACTTAATCAAGAGCCTCATTTACGAGTATAACCACCCTCTCCCTAAAAAAAGAGTATTCGTTGGCCCGGTCCTTCTAGTTTGTGAATTCCTGATACACTTATTTTCTGGATGAATACACCAAGATATCTTACTCTTACAAGTATTGAACGATTGAGTTGAAGAAGTGAAAGCAACTCTTACGGTAACACAATAGTCCATAATATATGGGGATTTAAGAACGTCATATTTTAAGAATCTCTATAAAACTCTCGAGCACATCCCACAATAAATTTACAGATTGTCGAAGCCAATTGTTTAGTGTTAGAGGCGCTTGAAGTTACTTCAAACAATGTTGCTGAACCTTGGATTGCTAATTCTTTGCATCTCCACCTTCATAAACTGTGTGCTTAACAAGGTAATGTTCTCTAATAAAAAACTTACACAAAAAACTAAAGTTAAAGAAAATATTAGAGTCAGGCCCAAATTCGTTGGAATAACAGTATTGGAAACGGCTTCAAATGTTCCCTGTACGACCTTCGAAAAGCTACTGAGCTAGAATTGCAGTCGCTCAAAGGGAGTAGAAACGTACCTTGGTAATTTCCTCCGATATCAATTCCGGCAATGTACAGTGCTTTCCATTTAAAGCGATACAGCGTAATAATAAAAATTTTGTTTTTGCCGAAACGATGGAGGGAAATTTGTCAGAAAAATATGAAATCTATAGTAAAGAGCTCAATACCTTGGGAAAAATCTCAAAACAAACTAAAAATCCCTCCATTGTTTACAATTTTTCAAAAAACTCCAGTAAAATCTCATTTGGGGTGTATCGTTTTACTTGGGAAACATAATGGGGTATAATGTTTATAACTGGTTTTAATACTTGTCAAATAGTACTCATATGGCCGAAGTAGATACCTCCGCGTTTGACAGAAAAAACTTGTGGCATAGTAAAGACTCAATTAAAAACTATTTTACTAATAAGCAAGACACCTTGGTTGTGACCAGTGCAGAATGGAATTTATGGCGTCCGGAATATGATCCACTGTATCGTGTTGTAGAAGTCGAAACACCGGACGAATACCGATGCGTTATTGTATTTTTGAATCTCACTGAAAACGTTGAACTTATTCCAAATTCAAAATAAAGCGCCTAACCACGAACGGGATTCAGTATTGTCAATGGTGTGATTTATGAGTAAACAAAAATTATTGAGATTGTCGTTAGTGGTTTTATAGAATACTGTTTTGCATATTGTTTTTTACGGTGTTCCAATACCTGTTCATTATAACTCACAAGTAGCAGGCAAGACCTGAAAATTTCGGACATGCTTGAAATTTGGCTCAAATGTTACTTATGATAAAGATTTTTTTCCTAATTAATGACAGATTTTTTTTGGCCATGCGTTTGCAGGAAATTCAATAAATTCGAAATTTTGAAAGCTTGAAAAAGCGTACGGCAATTTACCAACAATATTTATGATTTCCAATGGTCCCTTCTTTGCAAAAATTTCAAGCTATTATATTTTATACAAGCCCGTCCCAGAACATGAGAATGCAAAAATTATAATTAAAACCCTCCTGTTCTAGGAAGGGCTTGTATATAATGTAACGAGTATGATTTAGTTTTCCTTTTTGTTTCAATTTGAAATTAAAATTCCTCCCTCATATTATATTCACAAAAAGTTAGTTTTTTTTTTACAAACTTTCCACTTTCGAATTTCCCAAACATTTAATTAAAGTGGATGAAAATTTGTCATTTGCGATGCAATCTGTTTTATAAATTTAATACAAAATTTTAAAATGGGGAATACTAGAAATCTCAAATATTGTGGGTTATATCAGTAGGGTGTAGGAGGGGTGTTAGACCTACCAATCTCCATGTTAAACCGATATGAGAAAAAACCCCTTTTTTCCTCCCACTTTCAAAACTCAAACCTCTCCCAGCCGACCCCTCAGAGCCGACCCCTGAAAACTCAAACCTCTCCTAGCCAATCCTAAACCGCTCCTACATGAAACAATTTCACAATTAATTGTTTCTAAAAATATCCAAAACCGCTCCTACATGGTTTTCTAAATTAATATGAACCTCCTGGACTGTATGACATGTCCATATTCTATCATTGCTGTCTCACATGGTCAGTAAGCAATCGATGACCTCTGTGATTAGTGACCTCTACTTCCGGTGA